>KL263902.1:20077-32865 GCA_000699545.1 Podiceps cristatus
CCCCCCCCCCAAGCTGCTTCCTGCAATTTTCCTCAAGAAAAATGCCTCTACCCTAAGCAGTTGTATTTTGCCTTTTGGAAAGTTTTATCAGAACATTTTCCTGAAAGATCTAAACTTCACTAAGCACCAGGGCCAACTGCAGCTTGAAGAACAGATGTAGCCTTCTACTGGTATAAACACTGAGAATAAACAGCAGTCCAAGGATTACTCTTATTATTTCTTGGAAAAGGTGAGAATTCAGTGACTGCTCATTTTCCATGACCAATCTGCACTTTCTCTTGTAGAAACCTTTAAATCTGGTATGGATCAACCCACTTAAATGAACATGCTTTCCACCACTTTGCTGCCAGGTACAGCAGTCAGCTCTAACATTGGGAAGTGAAGTTTCCCAAACAGTAGTGGCAGCCCAGTTCAACATTTCAGAAGGTAAACTTCATGACTGTTTTGAGGTATGAAGTGTGTTTAATACACAATTTAATCTAGTCCTTGTCTAAGCGTATGTTATACCTAGCATTTAACAAAATTAAGCCATTATCATTGATCGGTTGTATAGGTTTAATTTTGACTTTGTACTTCAACTGTAAATAGAGCATACTCCATTTAAATACCAATGGAACTCAGTTCAAAGCCACACCAGTCAGACCAACTGAACACCCCTCCCCTTCTGTCACAAGTGCTGCAGTCAAGCACTAAAACATAGCAGCTGAGTATCACAACACTCCCTTATCTACAGAAATACCATTTTGATATACACTGCAGTTTTAAGAGCCATTTTTATTCCAGTTTTGAGAAATCACAAATTCTGCAAGTGTCTCATGTTGGAGAGTAGTTCTACAGTTTAGTGTATTTTCTACTGTGCCTGCTCTTTTCCACATTTTTGGTTATTGCTTAGACTTTTCTCTAACAGAGTTCTTAACTCAGTGACAGACAAGCCAAGCAGCAAAGCCTTGCACAAGTATGCAAGATCATAGTAATTGCTTCAGACTAGGCAAGAATACAAGGGTTAGTTACACTATTCAAAGTCTACAGCTGCCAGCTTCCCACGCCTCCAGGTTTTGGAGGTTAAGAGGGAGTTGCAGGTTTTCTTCTGAGTTTTGACTAGTACTTGTTTTACTTGCACCTCTTTCTTCTACTATTGCCTTTTTATTTCACCTGGACAGTAAATTTAGTTGGAAACTACTTGTTAGGACTCTTCTTTCATGCCTTGTGCTTCCTCCCTGTCTTCAGCTTTCCAGCACACGGGAATGAAGTGCAGTTAAGTATACATAAGTCGCAGTGTAAGCGGCATGTGCCACTGAACTCATCAGTTCTAACAGCGAAGTTTAAAGTCAAATGAACATAACAGCAAAGAAACACAACCCTGTTACCAAAACAACACTAATTTCACTACACCTTTCTACACTGAAACAGACTGCAGTTCCAAAACAGTGGAATTTGGAATTAATTGGGGGTAAAAGAACCTTGAAACTGTACTTAAGTTTCTCTGTCCCAATAAAGGGTACTTAACTGCAGAACCTTAAGTATATAGGTCCTCCACAGAAGCGCCTTTATCCACCCAAGAACAGACAGGAAGCGAGGGGTAAGCCCTAGAACCCCTGAAGATCTAGCATCAACACACCCTTACAAACTTATTTGGAGGCCCCATGGTATCACTGCTCGCCACTGTTACAGGTAAGTTGCAGCTCCGTCAAAAGCAGCCAGCTCCTGACTTCAAGCCACTTAAGTGTAGTTAGTGCTTTCCCAATTGAACTAGTTCACAGAAATACCCTGCTCTCCTGTTTACTGCTATGCCACATTGCTGAATAGCAGAGGCAGCATTTAAGTGTCATGGAATTTGCGAGCAAGAAGTGAAATACCCTTTATGAATGTCACTTGGTTTACAGAAGCACAGTGCCTTAATTTACTAGGCTAGAGGCAGCGTTTAAGTGTCATGGAATTTGCAAGAAGTGAAATACCCTTTATGAATGTCACTTGGTTTACAGAAGCACAGTGCCTTAATTTACTAGGCTACACACTGCACAGCGACTTGAAGGCATCTGAAAAAACTCAGTAAAGGAATTCAACTTAGAAGAGGCCACTACTTATAACTGTAGGGAAGCCTGCCTTTTACAGCAAGTTACCAGAAAAATGAGACCACCCAACCCACTCCCCCCGTCGTAGCACTTTAAGGTACATAGAGGCAAACTCTCCCACCCCTCAAAGAAAGCCCTTTTATCATCATCATCATCATTTCTCATACTCCACTTTTTCATCTCCCGCAATGCAAAGACCGTATCTAGTCTAAAGCACCTCCATCACTGGCAAAAACAAGTTTCAGTCAAGGACAGTGTACTGTTTTGCCATTACAAACACATGATCTTTCAACAGTTGAAGTCTGAGTATCAATGAGGAAAAAAAAAACTTCACTAGGGACAAAAGGATCTAACAAGTAAGGTATTTTGAGTATTTAATAGATGACAATTCAAGCCTGTACAACGCAACATCATTGAAGTTTTTGTAGGGTTTTTTTGCCAATTTAATTTGAGAAACAGGCAGCTAAATCAGTGCCACTTGATTAAAACACATGCATGTGGCCTGGGGAAAGTTCAAAGCATTAGGAAGTTAAAAAGCATATACTCACTGATAAAGCATACATTGGACCACAAGGCGAACTCCTACCATTTCTTCAGAATTTAACTTTCCTCCTGTCACAGAAAATTTGTAATGTCTAATCTTGTCTGCAACCTCCTTTAGAATTCATTTGCATGTTAAGACCATCTTTATAAAAACCAATCTTTTAGATGGTCCCAGTCTAAGTCAACTTTCACTGATGTTTCCTTCTGCAAGTAAACTAGCTGTTAGTCAAACCTTTTCTACTGGCAGACATTCAGAAGTCAAGTATCACAATGTTTATTGATAGATACAAGTATATAAAATCAGGGCATGAACATGTCTTGATAAATTAAGTAGACTTAATTTCAGTACTATTATAGAGGGACCAATTCAAATTTCTCACCATGTCATGTCTCACACCCACAAAACCTCTTCCAAAGGGCATTAAACCATCACTTCAGCTGATCAGTATTTGTGCAAGTAAACTGTTTCTTTTAAAAGAAAGAAGACGCGTGCACTTGCCCAGGCTCAAGGATATTAAAACCTAGCACATAAAGCCCATTACTAGAGGTAGAAATACAGGCAATATACTATTACGGCAACAACCATCGATTACAGTTAAGGATTCTCTGTAACAACCAAATGGATAATCAAATATTGCAACAACTCAAGTATTACACTGAGCAAAGTGCATTTCTACAGTATTCAGTGTTGCTATTCAGTTTTCTAACTTAAAAACAGCCTATGATAACTGGCAGCAAAGAAGACCCTTGCAACAGACTGCTTCTGCTTGAGAACTTATGATGTAATTATTGCATGCTGCTAATACACTGTTATCTAAACATTAAAGATACTCTAAAATATTTTTATTGTAGACTATTAAGACATACTACAAAAACCTTTTGCAGAAGATATCCTATTGACATATTTCTGCTTTAAATATTGTGAAACATTACAGCGGAATGAATTTTCGCAGTGGTTAGGTCAAATGCAGTTACATCATAGCAACAGTATGTTTGCACAATTTAAGGCTTTGGCTGGTTCTTTAGTCAGCTTCTTCTTCAGATTCTTCTTCTTCAGCAGTTTCCAGCCAGGTTAGCCATTGGTTTACCTGCAGTTACATAAAATGGTTTAAGGCAGGAAGAATTATTTCCTCACCATGCACTCCCACAGAACACTGCCCCCCAACTCATTTTTAAAATCTGTAAGCCACACTTACACTACATGCAGGTCTCTAGTAAAGAGATTTATCTTGCATCATTCTTAGTGAAATGCTCTGTGAGGATACTAGATTTTAACAAGTCTCAAACAGTCCAGCAAAGATCACAAACCCCACATCTCTCATGTTAGCAAGTTTACCTGGAATAAAGCTTTGCCTTTCCCTGGAAACTCTTGAGTAATATCTTCTTTCCATGCCAAGAAGGCTTCTTCTTCAATGATCTCCATATCATAGAAATGAACAAAGAAGCGCAGTAACATGCCTATGGAAGTGAATTTCAACTTTGTTAGCTTTGCATCCTTCTAAACAGCTTACTTGACTCTTAAGAAATGTAGTGACAAGCCTGAAAGCCATATATAGACACAAGCAAGCAGACCCAAGTTAGGTTTTTGGATAAGATCTTGATGCACATACCTTTTGGAAAGTTATTGTTGTAGCAGTGCACCTGGAGTGCATATAAAGCACTCACTTGCAGATCAACATGGTCATGGAGGAACTTCTGCATTACTGGCTTGAAGGAAAGAAGCAGTTGTTTTTCCTGCTCTAGCTGCTCTTTAGATGGAGCAGATGAAGAATCCGATTCGTCATTAGGTGGGTTTACTTCACTGGAAATATACTGCAAGAAACTGTACCAAAAAAGAAAAAAAATAACAACCCACCAAGCTAAGTTATGTCAACTATACAGATACAGTAGCTAGATTTCATGTTCTGAAACAGTAAGACAAGCACTCTCAAGTTCAGTTTGCTATTGCTAAAGATACCCTCCTCCCTGTATCAGCAGTTAGGTGCGTGTGCAGTGGATTAGTATTATAGTTGTGCACCACAAAACCCCCTAGTTTTGCTTCTGTTATGGCTCTGCAACATTTTAGAAAAACACAGGTCTAGATCTCTTCCCAAGCAAAAGCAATACTTCACACTGATGCAAGCCTGGAGACTTTTCTTCTGAAAAGCAATGAGTGCTTAATACAGGGGAGGTCCCCTCAAAACAGTTTCTCCTTCTGTACTAGATCTTTTTCTGCAGAGCTACATGTCAGCCTTTACAGAGTTAACAATTTACTGATAGCTTAACAAAACATGTGCCTGAACTCCATGAAGATAGCATCTTACCTGGTCATCAATATATTCACAAATCCCTTATCTACATGAAGTTTGGGTGAAATGTTATCTTTAATCCATTTATAGATGGCTTGGGGGGATGGATCCGATTTTATTTGCTTTAGCAGTTCCTTCTCCAGTTTCAGAAGTGGGAACAAGAAGCTAAGCCCCTTCCCTTCCAAGATCTCCAGCATGCGGTCCTTGTTCTGGTCGATTTCTGACAAGACAGACACACTTCAGAGCTTAGGCTAATCAAAACCATTTATCAATAGTTCATGGGTCTAACTACCTCTTAAGAAAACATTCTTCAGAATCATGACAGTTGATTGCATCACAATAACCTTGTATATTATTTTACTCTGATGTAGGAAGACTAGAGGAAAAAACATCTTGCATGTACTAACATGAGATATTGTAAGAGCAATGTGGTTAACTCTTACCTGGTAACATTTTCTGCATATTCACTTTGCTTTGTTGGAACAACTCTGTTAGCCACTCGCGATCTTGTAACTTGGCTAACTGCTGAAGGCAAAGCAGGAAGAGAGGGAAATGGGTGCCACTCTCCAGTGGTTGAGCCAGTTCAGAAATGCTCACCAGTTCTGAAATAATGGCACGGGCTGCAAACTGTGCTAAGTAGGATTTCACCAATGGGATGTCCACCTCCAGTTTGGGACACTGGTCCAATACATTCAGTAATGCCTGAAGAAAGACGTAAACACACACAAGTTGAAATTCTGAAGTGATTTTGTTCTTATGCACAATAATACTTTTACTACATAGGAGCCTCAGTATTTCTTTTCTGTATTGAATCACTGGCCAAGAGGTTCTCCGTTTCCAGTTCATGAAATCCTGTACTTGCATTTCTTCTGTTCATCACTTTCTATGCCCCTCACAGGTTTGTATTTTATTTTTACCTCCCCAGATCAACAGGACTTAAAACGCACACTGCCTTTACACAAGCTAAACATCACAAACAGCAAAGTAACAAGGACTAAGCCTATTACATCACAGTACCTGCATGAAGTTGTCACTTGTGGCTATTCCCTCCTGCTTGAGCAAGCTGATCAAAGTACTTGCTTTCTCTTTGTCTTCATCTGATCTATCTAAGGATTGAATGATTACTTTGCTCAACATCTCGGGAATGAAGTGTTTTGGAGCTCTCATTTCTCTCACAGTATTGACAGCATCATTAGCATTTCCATTGTTCAGATACTCAGTCACAACAGCTTCCTAGAAAATAAAGTATAGTTAAACATTCATTTTTAAGGAGCGTGATACACAAGGCTTCAAGAAGCACTATTACACACTGGACTTACAGTTTGTTTAAGTAGTTCTTCTTTAGAAGGAGGTGGTTTTTTGGTGGTCTTCGCAGGCTTTTCTTGTATAAGTGGTGGATTTGTTTTAAGACCAAGTTGAGGCGGCTGAAAAAGATAGTACCAGCATTTGTTTCTTTGCACTACATCTACCTACATTTATATAATTTAAGAATGCTAAATATGTACAAAGACAAATAAAAGCCAAATTAGGTTTTCATAAATTATTTTTGCATATCCTACTCTGTGCAATGAAAGACTTCTCTCTCTCTTCCCATAGTAGAAGCTGGTCAAAGTTTTACATGCATGAAGTACAGCCAACAATATACAGTAATTTTTCTATTTACCTGTCCCAAAGGTGGCGTCTGAGTGCGTGGTGGTTGAGCACTGGGAGGAATCATAGTTATCTGAGGCTGAAGCTTTGGCACTTGGTTTTTATTCATTAGAAAAGACTGAGCAGGTCTCAGACTAATCTGTAAACAGGTAAGCCAGAAGAAAAACTCACTGTTTTTAAGTATTCTGATAAAGGAACACACAGCCAGGGACTCACACCAACTGATCCCACTGAAGCATGACTTTTCAGTTTCCACAGCCTTAACACTCAAGTACAGATTAAGCCACATGTGTACTGAAATCCCCCCAAAACACAACTTTATGAATCACAACTTGCTGCAAGTTACTGGTATTTAGTTCCACTGATACCAAGACCTGGAATTGCTCCTTTTAGATGCAGTATGTTAGAGACCCAACAAGATACTTAGCATGTTTGCTGATGTTATTTTACAGCCAAGATATAACCCTACAAATTGCTCAGAAGTCAGGATACAAGCCTGGTTAACACTCAAAATAACAATGCAGTTTACACTGCATTGGACATTTTGCCTATTAGCCAGTTAAAAAAAAAAAAAAAAATTTAGCCTGGTCCAGCACTTCAAGGTTTCTAAAGTTTCTATGAAGTTCAGGATTTTCTAAAGTTTTGGTTATGTGTATTGTTATCAATATGATGCATGGGAACTGATGTCAGAGTAGTGTTCCTGGGGAGGTGTGGGGGAAGGAAGGGACACCCCCAAAAATTGCCCTCATATCTCAGTCTTGCTCATAGGACGCTGGATACCCTAAGGAAAGTGAGGGGTAAGGTGGAAGAGGAAGGGACAAAGGAGGAGGAGGAGGAGAAATAGAGTTCCAGCATTAGTCCTCATAATAACGCGTCTTGCTATAATCATTGGGCAATACTTAGAATAGGCTTTAAGTAATGTAGGCATGTAATGTACCTCATCTGCATTAAGCTGTCCTTTCTTAGAAAACCGAGGTGGCATATCCTTCGACTGTCCTTGTTGCTGGGATAAGAGTCCCTGATTCTGGTTATGGTAGAGCTGGCTTTGCCCCTATTTCAGAAAGGGAGATATAGAGAAAGAAGTGCAGATGATGGAGTGGCGTACATCATATGGTAAGTAGTACCAGAGGGACCAGAGGAACAAAGATTCTATTTGCCAGGAAGGGAGAAAGAAGGAGCAGGGGTGGTGGGAGAGTAGCATCTATCCCTAAAAACAGGGCTATCTTATTTAAAACACACCATTCTGACCCACCAAAGCCACATGCACCTTTTCTTGCACTAAAAAGTGTATTCGTTGCATCTCTTGCACAATTTAAAAAAATGGTTTAGAATTTTTGCATCAGCTGAGCATCAGTTGCTTATCAGAATCAAATCTGAGGAAGTCTTTCAACATAAACAGACTATAATCCATAACATACGCATCTGTAGAAGAGCTTCTAAACATGCTGAAGTCACCCTGTAAACAGCATCTTCCTTACCTGACTTTTCAGAAAAGATTTGCCTAGTTCTCCAAACTGGGATTGAGCAGAAGGCATGAGGTGACCCCCATGGCCATTGAAAAGTTGGTTTGAACGATGGCGTCCCATGGTGGGTGAAAATCTATCCTGAATAACCCCTGGACCAGTACCAATTCCGCTACCTGTATCAAGACAGAAGACAATTTTAGTTCTTGTTCAATACAATATAGCCACAGTCATCAAGTCAGCCTTTCAAATTTCAGTGTACCTGGCATTTGTCCAAACATATCAGCAAGCCCTCCGAGTGGGTCCCTGTCAAGTTTCATCCTGGGTGGCATGAAGGGTCCCTCCAGAAAGAAGTCGCTTCTCATCCCTTGAGACATAGGAGCAGGAATAAAAACTCCCAGATCCTTTAAAACAGGAATTATAGTTCTAGTCAGTTTGGAGTACTAGTACATGAGAAATTCAAGGTTTTAGCCCTAAACTGTGAGAGTCCATTGGATTTTAACCCTTCACCCCTTACTATCACATCCTGCTGTGAGAACTATTCCCATGTTCACAGCGTAAGTTTTGTGAGACAGAGTGAACAGCAAAAGGATTCACTAACACTTAAGCAAAAGGCAAACACAAGACTTCACATTCAACACTTACTTTTACTGCATCTTGACGGATTTGATTGATAGTCTTTGGTCCATTGTCAAGAAAAGCTTTGCGAGGAACCCAGTTGTGTTCTCTCAACTCCACAGTATCCTTGAAACATAAACACAATTATTAGGAAAGGATTCGAGACAGCTTTGAAAGAGGAAGCAGTAAGCCATTTTATTATCATACCTGCAGCAGGAAACGAATCCTTGCTGGCAATTCCTTACTTGACATCAAGGAGCGCATACGGGCAAAGTACTGATCCATTAAGGACTGGAGGAACAGAAGTGATGTTACAAGTGAGGGCTAATTCTATCAGTGTCTTGAGTGTTTTCAGGAAAGATGACCACATTCAAGATGTCCAAGACAAATAAAAAAACCCAGACTGCCCTTTCCTGACATCAACCTCCTTGATGGCAGAACTTAAGCTAATGCATCAAGACATCTCAGATGAGTCAAAGAAGAAAACCTGCCAAAATTCTTATTACTATGAAAGTATTTCAAGTTTACGTTCAGAACTTGCAAGTCTATGTCCAAAATCTGTCAGACCACCTAGCTGCATTCAGAATAGTGTTCCTCACCACATCTTTTCAAGCAGCCTTTAAAGATTTGATGCAAGAGCAAGTTGGCACTCTTGCTCTCTGGAAGTCAGACCTTAGTTTCATACACATGAACACAACACTAAATACAGAAGGTTCAGGCAATTAGTCTTAGTCATGGAATTTAGCTAGTCTAATGACTGCAGTATAGATGCACATACCTTGGCTTTTGCATGGTCTAATCTAGGTCCCACTGTCCTCATTATCTGACAGAGGCACTCCAAATCCTCCCCCATATCTTTGAGTTGGACTCTCTTCTTCTTTTCCAAAAGCTGAAATATTGAAGGGACATTAAGCCTTTCACCGTGTTATGACTGTTTACAGTAAGCAGTAACTCTGTACACAGGGTCATGCAGAAACATTTTATCTTGTTCTAACAACAAATATACTTGAAAATGAGTTTAAGAATTGCTAACTGAAGTACTTATTATTCAGAAGCATATGTACTTCCAAGTACCTGTGATAGTTCTGTCTAGGCCAATATTATTTTTAATCACACCAGAAGACTCTATATAAAACCCATGGGGGGTAGATAACTGGCAGGAAACATTGTGGTATTTTAAGCTCCAAAATTCCTAAAGCAGCATAAACATTTACTTTTGTTTAGAAGCCCTATTATGCTCTTCACCCCCCCACACAATCTGAATACTCACTGTTTTGATGCACTTATGAAGGATAGATTCATGAATAAGATCAAGCTTGCCAAGTTCTCCAATGAATTTGATGTTCCCCAGCATCTTGATCTTGGCAATGGCTCTCTGTTCCTCCTCCTCAGGGAGGAGGGGACCATCATGCTTATCATAGACTGGAAAACAAAGAAGCCTGTTTAACATGGCTGCAGAAAGAGAAGAGAAATACATTATGTATTCAAGTGGTTCTAAAACTTACTATCAACATTTCTGGTTCGGTTTTCAAATTCATCTTGAAGTTTAGATATTAGGAGGCGTCTGAATGTCTAAGAAAAGAGAACAAAGAAAACAATTAAGCTCATCAGTGCAACTATGCACGCTAGCAAAATTTATCATTCCAGATTGACAAATATACTCACTGTGCTTTGCTTCTGTCCTGGATGACTCTCTGCTGATGGGCCATCAAAGTTGGGTGCATCTTCTGCCAGTCGCAGACATAGTTGAGCATACAGTGAGCTATACTTGGGCTCTTCAAGGGCTTTGTCTACGATCTAAACAAATTTATTTAAGTGTTATTAGGAAAGCGAGTTGCAAGACACAATAGAATATTGCCACTCTGTGTGATCTAGAACATATATTTTTTGCTATTTCATCAACATACAGAAAAACATTAACCGTGTTCCTTTCTATCCCACCAAAACAGCCAACTTCTATTTTTAACATGCAAGAAAACCGTAGTTAAAAGAAATGCAGCCAGCTTACCAGCAGTATGACCCCTTTTAGGATGAGCTTAGATTCTACACCCACATTGAGGAGCTCAAGGCATAGCTTGTCAAACTTTTCAGGAGTAAGCTTATTTAGTATGCTGAAGAGGGGGAAACAAAAATAAAAACCCAGGTTACTTGTAAACTTTAGTCTAAAATTACAAATCTTGTAAGCATGTTACATTTACTTCTGAAGCCTCTTAAAAATGGTTGAAGTTGTACTTTTCCTTTTAAGAGGTCTTTAGAATGTGAAGTATTCTTGAAAAGATTGATTGTCTCACAGAAATTACTTCTCAAGCGTTTGCTGCTGCTGGCCTAGCGGTTTCTGCCTCATTCCCTCTAAACGACACCATGTGCCCACAGCCCCACCCCTGAACTCAAGGCCCATGTCTTCCTTTCCTTCAGCCCATTTATTGGAGACATACTGCTGAAGAAAATGGTAAGGAAAGAAAAAACAAAAATCTCAGAAAGAACTTACCCTCTTACTTTCCTGAAGATTGCATCATGTCGTTCTTTGTCATTTGCGGAGTCGTCATCTCGTCTAGTGCTTCGTGAAGGAATCCATTTCTGAGCGTTTTGCCCTGGGGTTTTCCCCAGGAACTCGCTGTATAATTTTTAAGAATATGATTGTTAAACAGAAACAACCGATTTCAACAACTGGCCCTTTACCCTTTCAGTACTGCCTTACTTAGGCTAATTCTGTTACTAGCTTTAATAAGAGCATGCACTTACCCCCACCAATACTGCAACATTGGTGCATAGTAAAGTATTCACTCAAGATACCCAAGACAACCCCTCTTTTAAACTGTCAAACTGAAATGCATGCAGAAGTCCTTGAACCTCCCATCACTGTGTGATGACACACACTTCCAAATAGCCCACCACACACTAGGGGACATTAACATGTCATTAATGTACTATGCATTCCTTATACAAGTTTAAAGATACTCTATTTTCAACTCAGTATTCACCATCAAGCATTACCTGCCTTTAAAATCATGCCAAATTAAAAGAGCAAGATGACATACCTGTTGCTGGCAGTCTTGGGATAGTGCTGAGGTGCACCCCTACCACCTCCTCCGCCTGAAGAAGCACTGTTAAAAACAGCCACGTAATCTTGTGTAAGTTCAAAATCCCAATGCTTTCAATTACACATCAGTTTTGGTATAAACATAAGAGAAATTTAAATGCTCCTCGAAGGACAGTTTCCATTGTCAAGTGTTCATCAAACAACAAAAAAGCACTACTAGTACCTGAAACGAGAAGCACCCCCTTCTGCAATCGCACTCTCCACTTTGGCGGCTTGACAACGAAGAATCTTCAAAAGAATAAAATTAAATTGACGGGGTGGGGAAAAACAAAACCTAGAAAGACAAATCAAGTGTTCATATTATAGTTGTTTCACTAGCAACCACAGTATCTAACTTACAGTAAAAGTACAAATGTTAGAGAAATGGGAACCCCCAAACACCAAACTTTTAAAACTTCCTTAGTGGTAAGAAAATTCTATGCCAATACTCGGGATACTCACAGAAAGGCCATTTTCATTATCATAGCTATTTTTTCCAATGAGTGTGCAGGGGGAGAGACAAGGGAATCATGGACCGAGAATGCAAGAGCCTCAAATTTACCTTGTCAACCCCCCAAAAGCACTTTCAGGAAAAAATGTGTGTTTTTCTGCTAGTACCGCATAATTAAATGAATCCTTCATTGATGTGCTTTACAGACTATGACAGGACGAAATAGTCAACTTTCAAAATTATTAAGTACCAGATCACAAACTGCACACTTAACATAATAAAAGGGATGCAGTCTACATCCAAGCCCAAACGGCCAATGAAATTACTAAATAATGAAAAAAATACCGCCCCTCCCCACCTCAAATTGTAGGTTACAAAACAGGAGGAAGGAAGAATATTTCGTTGCCCTTCTCATGTAGCAGAAAGCTAATCACGGGGATGGAAACGCCTGGGGAGCACGTAAAAAAACCCATAGGCATTCTGAGGCTCCACCACAGATCCGCTCCCGAGACATAATAGCAGAGTTACCTCCTCGGAAAGTGAGCCTGACAAGCGTCCTACAGACCGCACCTCTCCCTATTAAGGCGGCGACGGCCGTTACCACCGCGCCCGAGCGGCCCTCCG
>JMFS01037156.1:0-32451 GCA_000699545.1 Podiceps cristatus
ATGTACCTGTAAAACCCCTTATTAAGTAAAAAACCCGTTATTAAGTAAGTTCCTTGGTTTGCTTTGCTTGCACGCGCGGCTTTTGCTTTACCTGTTAAACTGTCTTTATCTCAACTTGTGAGTTTTCTCACTTTTTTCCTTCTGATTCTCTCCCCCATCCCACACAGAGGAGTGAGCGAGCAGCTGCATGGGGCTTAGCCGCCAGCTGGGGTTAAACCACACCATACATTTTGCAGTCTACATGATATGATTGTATAGCCTAATTTCAGTTCCTACCAGAGCTGAGCTTATGCAGGACAGTTATAAGCAGCTCACAATGGCACTGGTTGTTTTGACTGCCAGTCAGCTGGGCAATTAAAGACTGAGCAGGCTGTGAACTACCCTGTTATTCCGCAGGCATCCCTTGTAGTCAAGGATGAACCATGCTGACCTAATATGGCAGAAGAATTTCTATCCTGTTGCCAGTTTTCCTCTATCCATCTTATGTCTACAGACTCAGAGCACATGAGCCTACGACCACACCACAGACACAGGCAACACTTTGCTGCTCAAACTTTAACCCTGACAATGCGCAAGCCTCTGACTTTTGTTGCCGTAAGTTTCATTTTCTGTGCTACAGCTGCTGTGCCCCTTTGTCTACCGTTCTCCCGAAAATGGGGTTTGAGTCATGTTACACAAGTGTCATCCCTTCACCTCCATCTGCTCAGCATCATCAGCTATGGCGGAACACAGTGGTGCTTCCACAAGACAGAGGTGCTGAGCTCACACAGTATGTTGGACACCTTTTACTCCCACCACAGGCCGGATTCTTGTTGTGGCAACTTCCTCCTTCCATATGAACATGGGAGTGTCTAGTGGGCCAAAGCACCTAGAAGTACAAGGAATTAAAAGCTATTCAATAGCTGTATGACTACCTAAACTGTCCCACATCACCTATCCCAGGGCAAGGCACAAATTGTCCTGCAGGCTTGATCCAGTCTGTGGGCTACAAGTGAGATGGTCCCTGGTGCTACACAGCAGCAATACTGCTGTTCCCATAACACAGCACCATGAAGAGAAAAAAGCTGAGGGACAAGTGGGTTGTTTGGAGAGGCTCAGAACTTGTACTCCTTTATTCCTTGCACTGTTGGAGGTTGCATTACTCACATCGTCATCTAGGCATTCACAGTTGCTACAGGAGCAAGCACCAGACCTCCACATGCTCACCCTGAAAATCAGCTGTTCAAAAAGTGTCAGTAGTGCTGTGAAAATTTGCCACTTCTTGTACAAGCCACATGTAACTTGTCCAAGTTAATTTGTGCAAGCCAAATTCTTCCCCTTCAAAAATATACTCTTTGTTATTCTCATACCTAAAATGTCACAAGAGAAGTATGATATGAGTGATGGGATGAAAAGAAAGGGTAATTCCAGGCTGATTATCAGGAAAATCTTCAAACAGGTTGTGACGGTCCCACCAGCTCCCAAAAAACACGAGGCAAAACCAGAGGCCTTCGTGTATAACATAAAGAGCTAGAAAATACTCCGGAAGGATGCAGAAGGAGTGCAGCAAATGTCCTGTAAGCCTTTTGCACTTTCTGTTGAGATGACAGAAGTCAGTCTGAATTAAACTGCTCAGCATTAGAAACGAACAGGAGTTTATGTCTGACCTCTGGTGGTTCTGCGCGACGCGAACCAGCCACCTCGCTGGCCCCTCCATCTAGCTGCTTCTTTTCCATGGCCAGTGCAAGCAAATGAAAACTGAAGTCTGTCTGCAAAAAATTATGCAAAGAACTTTTCTAAATATGCACTCCAGAAAAAGGGAAAAAAAGAACAAGAGGAAAGCAAAAGCAGGCACTCCTCTCCCAGTTTCCTTTTCTAGGCAATGCTCAGGTCTCTTCTCAAAAAGAGGGGATTCTTCTTAACAAACATAGTCCTAGTGCAGTGTCTTGTTCTGCCATCTTGAGAAAGCTTTTGAGGTACACAGCAACCTGGCTTATGTAGCAGTTACAAACAGAAATGTGGGGGGCATCTTCTAGGACCCCTATTGCAATACCCCGCGAAATCAAAAAAGAAAAAAATCTGTGCTTTGCACCAAAACAGATTTTCAGATTTTGTAACTAGTGTTTTTTGGTGTTTGACCTGAGATGCTTAGGAACAACTTGATCATAGCTGGAGTGCTTTGGCACAGGACCTCTGAAAACTTACATTAGGTAACGCTTATCCACAGCTGAGTAACGAGGGCAATAAAGGCCAAGTTCTGTACTCCATCGACTTCTTGGGCCCAAGCAGAATCAGATCAAGCATAAACAAACCAACAAATTTCTCAGGGCAGCCAAGTGCTTGGCCTAGCAAAATTAGTCACGGCCCAGTTGCTTACTTTCCACCCTTCCAAGCCTGGAAACGGGCTGGCTGTTGCTGCTGCTGCGGGAGGAGCTGGGTCTGTGGGGAGGCAGCGGCTAGTGCGGTGAGGGCAAAAGCACCCGTTGCTGGTCCATGTCCTGGCAGCAGCAGGAACACCAGGCTCTGCTCCCCAGGGATCTGCCTTCTGCGGTGTCCTGGCCCTGCCCTTTCTTCTAGCCTGCTCTCGCCTGGAGGCTGCAAACTCAGTTATACCTAACCTGCAAAGGAAGCTTGAAGCGGGCTGTTGACTTAGATAAATAGGATCTGACCTGAGAAAATCGATAGCAACAACATGAGGGCAGAAATAAGCAGAGGGTCCAAAATGCAGACTCCTAAACTCCCATCAGAAACATGAGCAGGGGGAGAAGACTAGGGCGGGGGTGGCTCTGTGGAAGTGTGGAGCAAGGCTACAGCTGATTTCATGGGGGTTCCTGGGAGCTTCTTCAGAAGACTGGCTCTAGATCTTGCTATCTGTCCCAGGTCCCAGCTCATTTTCCTCTGAAATCCAGACACAAGATTCAAGACACAGACAAAGGTCTTGAACCAGATCCAGGTTGAGAAACTCGAATGAGATGAAATCTGAAGAATACCGGGAGTTTCCCATAGCAATTTAGATGTAAAGTGTTTCCTTATTATTATTTCTGACAAATGATGCTTATAAACTCTATGACATTGGCTGGTGCCTCAAAATAGCATTTACTGTGGTCTCCAATATAGCTGTCCATCTCTCAGCTTTAATTACGCTTACGCAATTCCACTCCTGGAAAATCTCAGACTCTCTCAGAAACCAGATATGCTGCTATCCACATTTCCTTCTGAAAATATAAAATGCCTTACCACATCCTATAGGCTGTTCAAACCTATAACTAAACTTCCCTCTTAGCGCCTCACATTTAATCCAAAGAGCCCTTTAATTTCAACACATAATTCTATTTTTCATGTCTTTTAGATTTCCTCATTTTAGCATTTCTGAAGTTCATCAGCCTGAGCTACAAAGCATGTATCTGAGGACTTAGATAAATTCAAAAGATATTGGTCTGTATTTCTTACTAGTGTCAGTACGATTCCTCACTGAAGTAACCCATGGGTGTCTGAGGTGATGTCAGAATGGCACAGGAACAGGCTGGGAAAATTAGACTGAACAGACCAAGTGAAAAGAGAATCAGGAATAATTTAAATTATTTCTGTGTCATTAAAGAAATAATGTATGCCCCAGTCACGCACAAAGGCACAGACTTTCAAATAATACAAGTCAGTAGAGCTTCACTGAGTCTACTGAAGGTCTTGGGTCTGGCTCACGCAATGGAGAAGAGGGTGTAAGAGGGTGTTTCTACTGAAGTCAATGGATGTTTATACGTGGAAAGGCAAGCAAAGAATCCAGTTTATTCTCGAAGATTCTTTCCATTTCAACAGGGAAGGTAACTGGACCCCTGTTGTCTAATTTGGAGCTGGGTAAAAAAAAAAAGACAATGTGGCCAAGAACTCATGAGCCAAATGCCTTCTTTCTCACGGGAGAGCCTGCGGAGCCCTGCGTGTTCCCGCAGGACACCTGGGAGAGTGGCTCTGGGTGCAGTTGCACACTACAGCTGCACTTGTCTGTCAGGGGTTTTGCCAAAAGGGGAGGCCCAACATCTGACCATGTGGTCCTTCCTTCACCTTCTGCTGGCTCAGCTGTTTACTCATCAGACTTTTCACTGAGCTGATTCAGCTCACTCACTAAAAATGTGTTTGCCTTATTGATACTCCTCTGCTCAGTGAGTTGAATTCCTTCAACGCAGGCTTGGAAGAGCTCAACAACAGGCAGAGGGGAGGGAGGCGTGCAGGCCGGTGTCGGGCGCTGAAGGGAGGAGGAAGGACAGGGAAGAGGACATCGTCTCAGATAGGCAGAAGATGTCAAGAAGCCCTGTCCTCACTAGCCATATATAGCCTGAAAGCAAGAATCCCCACTGCTGAGGGAAATTTGCTAAGGATCTAAAGCACACTGAAAGTGAAATTAGAGGAAATCTCAGAGGCTTTCCGTTGACATAGCTGTAACATGCTCATATCCTGGAAAGACAACTCCCTCTGGTGAGAAAACCTCTGACTGTGCATGTGCAAGGGCTGCACGGCTCCACCGCGTGCAGAGTCTGTGTCCACAGGCAGCAGAGCTAATCCTGCGGCTATCTGTAAGGCTCTTCCAGGAGGGCAAGGCATGCAGCTGCTCCTGGAGGAGTCTCAAAGCTTCCGAATGATGCTTAGTTTAATGTCCAGGACAGGCAGGATCACCTGCCCTCTTCACCTCCTGTCTGTGGAGATGGGGAGGGTCTCCACGCCACCTCTGGTGGAACTACACGCATGAAGCTCAGCAGAAGTGTGCTCAGAGGGTAAAACCAGGTTACAGGTTCCACGCAAAGCCTTTGTGGTGGGACACTGGCTACGCCTAGGAATGCTAAATGCATCCAAGGCGAGCAGCGTAAAGCATCCGTGTGCATCCTAATCAGGCTTAACCCTCCTTCCCCCCCTCACAGCAAATCAGTCATGCCCCCAGGGCTTATCAAGGACTTTTGGGCTGGTGGTGGGCTTTTGTCAGTTCAGCGTACTTGATGTAGGAGGACCACTGTTCTGTGGCCCAGCATTAAGTGGTGTTTCTATCATTTGAAAGGGTAAGTATACCCTGGAGTGAGGAGGAGGGTGTATCTGCAAAAGAGAGGCTGAAAGAGCCTTAACATTTCTGTAGTATTTTTGGTCAGGAGATAGGAACTGGAACTGACCTGAGGCCATGACTTGCCAGCCCACCTGGCGAAGTGTCTCAGTAAAACCCTGCATGGACCCACGGAGTCTCTCAGCAGAGCTCCGAGTGAAAAGGCTACGCACTGCCAGAGAAACACATGCAGCAGCCCAGCTTCAGCCTTCAGGCAGCCTGCAGACATGCTCTCACCCTGACGCAGGGCCGCCTCTATAGGTAAGTGTGGGCTCTGTAATCCCCGGGGACTCTCCAAGCTTCCCCCAGTTCTCCAAGAACCAGGATCAGCCCTTGATCACAAGACTTGGAGAGTCACTAAACATATGTGAACAATTTAACCTGAAAACTTCCCCCATTTGTGAATACAAACTAGATAAATTGCCTACAAAAGATTCAGCAGGGAAATCAAAGTCACTTGAAGGTCAGTAAATTCTTACTAATTAAATTCTTACTAAATGTAACCTCTCAACATCGTGTTATTTAGTGAAACTCCTAAAGAGGCAGAGACCCTTTCAACTGCCTAAAAATCCTGCTGATATTAGACCTTCTGCATTTTCCTGAGCTTGTTTATAGGAGAAGGAAGGACTGGGGTTCCCTCTCAATTAAAATTAAAATTTTCTAATGGCTGCAAAAGTCATTTACTACTTATGGCTTCTGCTTTCCTTCTGTCTTGTACAGTCCCAAGCTGGAAAAGTCTTGTAATTTATTGTTACATGTGTTCACTTTAATAGTCTGGTATTTTAAATCTGTGACACAGAAGAAGTGAGTCAGCCTGAGGGAATACTAACAAGGTTGAGAAATGGTTTTCCTTCAGCTACTGTCTCCAAGCACTTCATCCATGCTTCAAATGCCAGTGCAGTGACTTCCCTGCAAGGACAGTTTTAAGGTGACAATCTGCTAATTAGGATAAAACTTACCTGACACTCCCCTAAGGGTAAAGTAGCAAAAAGGAGAGGTTAACCTCTAGGTATAGTCTACAAGAATATGAAGTCAGGGATCAGAGGTGGTGGTTTTTTTCTGTAAGAAAACTCATGTGGCACAAGGCACAAAATTCAAAAATCCAGTCCAGGGTACTGGCAGGATTTTATATATTTTTTTCTAGTAGATTAAAAAAAAAAAAAAGCAAGGGGGGGGGGGGCTAATGCAGTGGGATGGCCTGTCCACATGAAGTCCCAGAGGAAAGGCAGAGGTACTTATTATAAATTAGTGACAAAGCCAACTCAATCGCTGCCGAAAACAAAGTCAACCAAACTCTCACCATCGCTCCTACTTCATTGCAACTCAGAGGGAGACCACAAGGGGGGAGCCCAAGCCAAGAGTTCACGGGTCTTGCAAAAAACTGGGATCCCGCACAACAGCTAAAAAGGCGCACACACAGTGCTTTTATAACACCGTATTATCGAGCACTGGGCTTAATCCAGCCTTAAATTAACAATTAGGTGGTACCACTAATTAATAGTTTGCTTCTTCCCTTGCTTTGTAATGGCCTACCCATTCTCAGCTGCAATATGGGGAGAAAAGCAGGATTTCCCTCCCTTACAGCTAGGCAAATTATTCTTCTTCCCATTTTCCCAGGTAGGGAAGCTAAGGCAGAGTTATAGTAGGCTGCTTTGCACCAAGATGAAACAGGCGACAGATCTTACTTCCCTCTCCCTTAGGCGTTTAGAGGGCTTTTTAGAGTCCCAGAAATTGGGACTCCATGAGGTGTTGGCAATAAAAGTTGAGACACTACCTAATCTCTCAAAATCTCCAGAACAAACTTTCCCACACCTTTTACTCCTTTCATCTGTCGACTCTTATTCTGATGGCCCGTACAGGGCAACCCCTAGCTCCATCTCCAGCAGCCCTGTGTGTGAAAAGCTTGCTCCAACGTCCCTCAGAAAAAGCCACTGCAGCTTTTATTGGCTCAAAATGTTGAAACTGAGATTGCAAGAAAACACCTTCAGAAAGTAATCACAGCTTCTCCACTGGTATATTGACTTTCTTTTCTGGGCTCTATTTCTAAGACTAACTGTCTAAGCAGTGTTTCTTACCAAAAAAAAAAAAAAAAAAAAAAGAAAAAAAATCTTTCTCACACAGAGGTTTTCCTTCAGCAGAAAACAACAGTCTCTAGAGAGACTTTAGCCCAACAGAGCAGGCTGCAAGCCACAGGGAATGTAACTTAGCTGGCCTGAGAGAGGTGATGAGCACTGCCAGGGTGACGGGCAGTCCCCTGGTTTGGAAGGTCAGCAGGGCTCTGGTTTGCTCTCCTGGTGACACAGGCCAAAGAAACTCCCTCCACAGTTCCTACACCAGCCCCAGAGATACAGCATATCCTACACCAAGCAATTCATTGCACGGGGAACGGCTGGACATGAAAAGCCTCCCACACCTCCCTCTCCTGCTGGAAAGCGTGGTCCGTTTGTTAAATATCCCCGTGTTGCATTTCTAGTCGGGGCTCACCCAGCTTTTCCAGCCTTTGAATCACACCCTGCTTCCTTTCTATTATCACACATTTCTCCCCCCGTATGGGTCTGCACACCGTGATCAGATCAGCTCTTAACCTTCTCCTGGAATTTCATTTCACAAGCCCTTTGTCAGCCTCTGGGAATCTTTTCTAAATTTCTGAAGTACTGAGAAGTGACTTTTACAGTTTTCTCGAGGGGTTCATAGATGGGTTTGGAAAGGACAATTTCTTGGTTTCTCAGTTGTAAATGTTGTTAGCACTGAGGTCAACAGCAAAATTAAACTGTACATTCTCTGGCTCTGCTGTTTGATGAACTCTAGACAAGAACCCAGTACAAGCATCCTTCCATCAGCTCCAGGCCCAGACCCACAGCTTCAGCTGGATATCCAAGGAGCTTGGCTTTTGGAAATATATACTGACTTTTCTAGTATTTTTTAAGAACCAGTGAAAATAGAGATGTTTAAAATTTCTATTGCAGACTGCTTATAGCCTTTTCCCTTCCTACCTTGTCCTGTAGCAGCTGGTGTTAAAAAGAAAGCAAGTGCCCGAGTGAGACAGCACAAACCCCACATCACGTTTCCTCCTCATCCATCCCCCTAGCAAATGCTTCCTCCCCCTAACGCAGACTGAAGTTCAGCCCTTTATCTTCCTCAGCTTGGACCACCAACCATCCCCCCCAAAGGGCATCCTGACCAAGGGGTGAGTCTGCTCTCCACAAGGGGGTCCCAACACTGAGGTTTTTTCAGCATACAGGGACAGGCTCGGCCCAGTCCCCGTAACTGACATGGAAAGGAGCCAAACGGCTAATACTACGTTTTATATGCTGCAATTAATATGCACCACTTATCATTTCTCATCACTTCACAGAACAGCCCATGATATGCTACCTACAGCTACAGAAGTAGAAGGTGCATCAGGAATGAGTGGGCAGTATTTTTCAGAAAATAAGAATCAGACCAAGTGAAATGATCAGTCTGAAAGCAACCATGGGAAACTACTTTCTCCCTCAGCACATAATTAAATCATTGACCTCTTTGCCCCAGGGGCCAAAATTATAAATGAGTTTAAAAGGCACAAGACTAATCTGTGCAGGGAAGAATCACTAGTGGCTGTCCATGAGTGGTCTGGATGCAGGGCTTGGTTCGGGCAAGCCCTGAAACCACTGCTTGTGAGAGGCTGGAAGTGGCTGCCTGGGGAATCGCCACCCTCAGCACTCCCAGCTCCCTGAACACCTTCTGCCAGGGCTGCAGGCACCATCCTCAGTGAGACATGTTACTGCTCTTGTCACGTAATGCTCTTCTGTCCTCTCTTTTGCTGACATCCAGACAGACTTCCATCCCTTGGGTCTCTGCATGCAGAACTTCAGCCTCTTCTCCCCTTCGGGGCTCCACAACTGGCTGCCACTCACGCGCGTGAGATCCTGGCTTGGCCAAGAGACTGTGGTACTGCTTCCCCCGGGCAGCAAGGCTTATTGCAGACAGGGTGCAGGGCGAGAGGCCTTGGAAAGCTGCCTCTATTCAGTGCTGGTCGTTTGGTGTGGGGGGGAGGCAGGGGTTGTCATCATACCCAGCGTTTGTTTAAAAAAAGAGAGAAAAGATGTTCTTGGGGTTTGGCTCAAAACTAAGAATTAGAAGTCAAGAAAATCGACTCTAGTTGTGCCTCTGATTTCCTGCATAATGTCAAGTGAAATTGTACGCTACCTAAGGAAGGAGATAATATTTCTTTCCTATTAATTGCTGTCTTGCTCCTCAATGACTGTCTCTTACAATAGTAAGAGCACTTATACAGTATTATACAGGAACCTGTGTAATAGGGTCTTGATCTCATTTGGAGAAACCTCTGCCCTATTGTGGTGAATGCAATGAATTTACCTCTGGCAGATGCTCTATGTATGACATTTTCAAAATAAAGCATTGGAGTAATTGCAAAACACATTTGTTACATCAACATATAAATGCCACCTGTCAAAACCAAAGGCAAGACTTCTGCCGTGCTATGTGCTAAGGTCTATGTTAAGATCTATTGCAACATATTGACATTCCTCTCATTCCAAAAGCATCTGCATACCTTGAACACAGAGTTGCTGCGAACAGAGTCACTAGGAACAACTAATAAATTCCTATTGTCTCCCCTGGCACTTCTCGTGTGTGTGTACAAGTTTCCCAGCATGGAAAGATCGGATTGTTTATCTGCTTTATGGCTAATAGAGCTTAAAGGGAAGGAAGAGAAGTTGGTGTTATATAATTCTTGTGTTGGAACAGCCTCTCCAAAAGGGAAAGTTTTTAGCTTTCCCTAGTGACGGTCAGATTCATCAGCTCTTCTCTGGAAATTTGACCCATGGCTACTGTATCTTCAATGTGAAATAAAATCAGTAGAAAAAAAAACTATGAACTTTACTTTATGAGGACGAATAGTTGCATTTACTGTACTAGTATAAATGTACCATGATGCTTTATTTTCTGTTTTTTGGAAGGAGATGAAGGTGAGAAAGGAGATAGAGGAGAAGTGGGCAAACAAGGGAAGGTTGGACCAAAAGGACTAAAAGGTATTTATGACAGTTTGTCGGCTGTTACTGGTATATGAATACCATTATACACAAGTGTACTGGTGCATATGATCAGTGGTGTTTAATTCTTTTCATTCCTGTTGCACCAGTGGATTTCACAATCCTGTCAAACATTAATCAGTGAACCTAACAATACTCTGAGAGCTTGGTGCAATTCCTACTAATATGTAAGACAGCTACACATGGCAGTAAATTTAAAGAGTCATGTAATAAACCAGTAGATTCACTGCCACTCTCCCAAGTGGCTGTCATGAGTGAGATCCAGAAGACCTAGATCATATGTATAATAATTATCCAGATCATATGTATAATCAGAAAGATTACTGTTCTCTTACTGAAATGATCCTTCAGTTGAAACTGAATTTTGAGAGTTACTTCCTAGTAATACATCAGGATTCTCAACAAAATGAGGTCTCAGTTGTTCCTATTTCGCAGAAAAGCAAACTGAGGCATACACTGAGAAACGAAGTTCCTCTGATCAAACAGCATCTGAGCTGAGAACAAGGAGTTGCAGATGTCTCAGGACTTGGCCCATACCCACACAGTGAGCTGGGCAGAGCATTTGGAGGCATCAGATGTGATGGGGACAGCCTTGTTTGCATACTCTAACTCAAAAGCTTAATTTATCATTAGAGTTTAATGATAATGCATATCTATGGTCTTTCTTCCTTGACAGTGGCTTTAGACTAATCGGGAAAGTTTTCACTTCTATAGAAACTTTATAATCACTCTGTTATTAATGTTACAATAAAAAAACTTCTAAATTTTTAAATGCATTCATATGACTGCTTTTTACCTTAAAAAGATGGTCAGGTAAGATACAAGGGAATCACGTAACCAGCCATTTACAAAGCATCTTAGTAATGTTAAATTCAGTGTGCAAACTGAGACTCCCTAAATAGGGCTGTCATCATTAGCCAGCTATTTTAGAACTTAAACTATTAATCAATTAAAAAGGCATCCATTATTTTGGTGCTCTGAGGACTAGGAAAGCACATAGAGCAAAACTAGTAGCTCCCTTTCTGCAGTCCTGCTTTGAGAAGGATTCCCAGCAAAGCTGCAAGGACTTTACCTCAAGGAAGAAGGAAAGGCTTTTCTCAGGGGTGAAGGAAAAAAATCCCCAAATAAAACCTGTTGTTGGCCTGGTTTGTCTGTGAAGTAAAATCACTATTTGAATACTCAGTAGCGGTTTTAGTTCGTATTTTATGTAAGAAAACATGACATGTCTGTGCATTTGAAGAGGAAATTCTACTAAGGTGCCTTGCAATGCCCTAGTGTTGTATCCTACAGTAGCAGAGATCTGCGCTGTCTTCCTCCAACTGCCCTCAGGGCTCTGCTCATTTTAACTTCGTCACATGTGGACTGGCCACCCTCAGGAAAAACAGCAGCAGTAGAGGCCTAAAGAGTGCCTTGGGAAATAAATGGCATAAACCATCCATAGTCTTTTCCTCTTATTTCTTCTCTCAGGAAACAAAGGACCTGTGGGGGATGTTGGTGACCAGGGAATGCTTGGGAAAATCGGTCCAATTGGTGGAAAGGGTAAGCTCTGGTCTGGGAAAGGTTTTGGGTTTTCCCTCAAGGTAAATATGTGTTTTGTGAGAGTTCCAGGTATGGAGTAATATCAAATAATGGCAGTGACCAATGCTCTCCAAGTAAAGTTACGCATAAAGATTGGGGCCCAGAGCTAACTGACGTATTTACGTTTTATTCCTCACGTGCAATGTATCAGACTTACTTGGCTAAAATGATTTGCTTTATGAGTTAAGAAATCAATCCTCTTTGATGGTAAAAGAGGAAGGGAGAAATCTGGCCCTCGTGAAGTAAATCCTCTGAGAACCTTAAAAGAACAAGCCAAATTTGTGCCTCTGCTTTGGACGCTGAAGGCCTAAGTCACTATTCTGCTGCTGCTCAGGATGCCACACCTCGTCACCTGCACTGCTGTGGAAGATGAGAGCGAGCAATGCACAAACAGCTCAGTATGGAGAGGATTTTAGGAGTTTTAAGAAAGCACTCACATAACCAGAGACGACAACTACTTGCAAATCAAGGTAGACTCCAAGTCTACCTGGACAATAATTTCATGAAATTATGATCTAGTTGCCTGAGAAGAGGCTCAGGCATTCCTTTCCAGTATTCCTAAAGAGCTACTTCAGAAGGAATATTACTGCTGCCTCAGGAGACCTGCCTTGAAAGCTGAGCAGGGACTCCACCGTCCCCAAGGGAAGTCTGTGCTCTCTAACCAGCAGGTCGGCCAAGTGGGTGGAACAGTATCTCTCCTGGGAGCTCAAGCCCATGGTTTTTAACAAACCTTTGATGGCCTCTAGCCAGCCTCAGTATCAGAGAAGAACAAAAGACTTTGGCCCAAGGGACTACTTTTCAGAAGTACCTAGACAACTGAAAACACAGATAGGTATCTCCTAAGATGTCTTCAGTTACCAAAGGAGAATTTAAGAATCCCACGAATTGCTTATCTGTATCTGTAAGCAAAACAACACTCTGAGCCTTTAAATCAAGCTGTCTCACAACCTGAATGTACAATTTATTGCCCCCTTCTACTTTTTCTCATTTTCTTTCTTTATTTGCAGAAGCAAAGGACACTAAGTCACTGTTTACATCTACCATTAAATATTTGGGTTCTTAATTAAACAACCCTGAAATTTCAGCTTGTAAGTGTGCAGTGTCAAGCAATGCTAATTAAAATGACACCCAACTCCTAATTTCTTTAAAAAACCACAACCGTATAAAGGAAAAAGCACATCAAAACACAGCCATCAACAAGGCAGAGCAAGCATTAGCATCTTTTGACCCAGAAGTTTTTAATTCATAAAAGAAGAGCTGACATGAATTTCAGATAAAGTCCAGCTGTTCCTGATCCAAATTACAGCTGAGATTTTTTAGGAAGCTAGTCGCCTCCACTTTGGAGAAATATTTCTATCATTTTTATGATTTACAGAAGAAGAGGAAAGCAGTTGGATGAAAATAAATCACATTTCCATGAATTAGATCTGAAACGCTGCTCCTTGCTGACCTCATCTCGTGCAGGTGCTAACCGCTGCCCACACACATTCTCTGCTGCACATGTGAATTCAGTGGCTCAGTGCACATCAGCCTCATTTGCTACCTCATCCCATCATGGAGCTGCTGAAGCCAGGGAAGGGCTCTGTCCTGTAAGGCAATGAGAAAACCCAGGTCTCACCTCCTGCAGATTTCTTGAGTGCTTTCAGTCTCAGGATCATTGTGCAGTTTATATTTAAAATAAGTGGCACCAGGAACCAGGAGCACAAAAGATGCATGTGTTATCAGTGAGGTAGCTATTAAAGGGTTCTCCTTATTTCCATACACCACAAATAATGATGGTTTGTTTGACTTGGCACATCTGCCAGTACAGTACTATCAGAAGCACACTGTTAATACAGTATTAAACAGTTTTTTCAAATATGCTCCCCTGCCATGTGTACTATCTGAGATCTGAGAATGTATTTTCCTCTTTATTCAGGTGACAAAGGAGCCAAAGGCTTATCGGGAGTTTCTGGAAAAAAGGGGAAAGCAGGTATGCTACGCATCCTTCTCTGCAGAACGGTCAAGTCTGCTGGGTCTTTCATTTCAGGATTAGTTTGTCTGGAGTTTCATCAAATTTTGAGGCCTGTGGACAAACTTGAGAGTAGATGGAACAAACAGGAAGAGTTTTGTTTAGCAAAATGAAGGCTTGGGTAGGGAGATGACTGACGCCTATGAATATACCAATAAACATATAATATGGAGAAGAGTTACCTAAATTATAGACAATGTTTGATACCATAAAAACTAACACATAGACAGGTCAATAGTATATTTATAGTGGAAATTAGAATAAATTTTCTGAATACTAAAGGAATTAATTCCTTTAAGAGTTTCCTAATAGGAGCATGGGGATGAAAAAACAAGTGATTTTACATAGACCATAATCTGTTGTCAAATGAATGCAATGCATTTGCTTACAGGAGGAGAATTTAGATCTGATGACCCAGAAAGTTCTTCTCAATCCTAATAACCTTGAATGTTTTCCCACCTCGAACGTACAGCTGTGTTCATTTTTAAGAGATTTCATATGCAATGCCAGTTTGGTTCTCAATAGGAAACCATCAGCAACTTATTTTCTTCCTGAGAGTAACAGAGGAACAAATAAAACCTATACAAAGTCAAATTTCAGTTTATCAAAAAAATATGGCTGAGACTTCAGTGCTTGAAAGGTATTGAATATTTGAGTTGGTATCAACTATTTCTGCTGTACCACAGCTGCATGCAGCAGTTCACTAGCATAGTCCTTCTACCAAAGTTTTGCCAGTCCCACCTCTATGCATACTCACAAAGCTCCTTCACTCAGAAAGCAGCTGTTCCCCATTTCATGGAGGCTGCTGTTTCTGTGAGAAGGCCAGGGAGACAGTGCTGTCTATGGATACAAAGGTAGACCTTTGGCATTCAGATGTAACGCTGTAGTGATCACCATGACAAGCCACATCTCTGCATCTAGATGGAATCGACAACAAGAGGGGCAGAGGATGTGCAAATCTTACACCGATATAGGTGGAAAGAAGATGGCAAACTTTTCTACCTGTGTTTTTAAAAGTAGGGATCCTTAAGCCAGTTAGCAAGGGAGTGCGTGTTACAGAGCCAAACTACTAAGTGCTTTGATCAACAGAAGTATGGCCAGCAGGGCAGGGGGAGACTGGTTCTCCACAAGTGGAGGCCAAGTCTTCAGCAGGTTTGGAAGTGGGCTGCAGACAACCCTCCATGCACACATACAAATGCTTCTGAACAGATAAATCCTCTGTCTTTCCACAGGCACGGTCTGTGACTGTGGAAGATACCGCAGAGTTGTTGGACAACTGAATATCAATGTTGCTCGTCTTAACACGTCCATCAAATTTGTAAAGAATGGTAAGGACCCTTATGTATTCGATGTGATTTATTTACTCCTCTGTCATTGGTATTCTTCTACCATTGCTGCTCTATGGAAGCATCCAGGTAGAGGGAGGGTCCCACTGTGCAAGGCACTCTGGAAACATACCCAAAAGAGACAGTAAGGATATAAGCAGGAGATGAATAAAAGCAAAAACAATACAGAAATGATCAACAGTGCAGCAGAAAGAATCATGAAAAGCACAAGGCACAGCTTGCTAACCGCCTCTGCACTGTCAGTCGGCTCAGGCTCAGCGGCCGCTCCAGCAATGAAAGGAAAAAGGTTGTGCCAATCTGCTCCAGAAAGGCAGGAAAAGCAACAGGAACTTCTTGATCTTTCTGCTGCACAGGAAGGCTGTGGGCAACGTACCCCTCTGCTTCCCTCAGTGCAAGCATCACTTCCCCGTAACAAGAGACCAACACCCAAAGACACGGGCTATAAGAAGCCACATTTGCAGGCAGCGCTGTCAGGTGGACAGTGCAAACTGCTCCCACAGAAAGGAAGGAAGCGCATTTCCTGGCATAGCAGAGATTTTGAGAAGGTTCCACAATCACTTCTAGGACTAGGTCTGCATCAGAAAATTAAATGTCTCTGAGACAGTGGGCAACTGGCACAGACCAGCCTTCATCTGTATTATTAAATCCTACAAAACTGAAGGACATATTACCAGGAGTGGTCCTCTACTGACTCCTAAACTGTGCCTGGGATAACTCTTGAATTGTCTGGTAGAGTTTTAGTTGCCCCAGGCCAAAGCTTTGCTCAGGACCTTTCCAGCAAACCATCAGCAGGGACAATCAACTCCCATCTGCCCAGGCATACTCTTTGGCACTGTTTAGTTCGCTAGGATACACGCTGCCAGAGAAGTTTGCTTTCTGAAGCTGCTAAGCAGCCATGGATTCCTTCCTAGTCAATGCCACTTACTTGCTACAGCAGCTCTGACTATCAGGCTGCAATTAAAACATTTTAGCAGTCACATTGACTTTCTTCTACATGGAAAGAGCCTGAAAACCTATCCATATCCCTGAGTTTCTATCCCAGGGCACTCTTTCACAATCTGTATTCATGAACATGCAAAGCAACAGGGTGATCCAGAGTTAGACATTGCTATCTGACCATTTAGCATGCCTTGATTCGATGAGTACCAGATATCCATGAAATAAAACTTAAGTGTCACAGGAGACACAGCCAATTAGGATCTTGTCCTAATGTATGCAAGGTGCTTGTTACTCCCATTATTAGCATTAGTGTCTGATCACATCCTCGTTTGTCACTAATTCAGCAGTGGGAATATTTTTCCTCTCTCCATTTTATTAATTCTCATAAAAATCATCTCATTGTCATATTGGAACAGGTGCACCTTCAGTATCTGTTGAAATGCCATTGAGTAAATTTTTTTCCCCCTTTAAAGTTATAGCAGGCATCAGGGAGACAGATGACAAATTCTATTACATCGTGAAAGAAGAAAAGAATTACAGAGGAGCCTTGATCCACTGCAGGGACAGAGGAGGAACACTGGCCATGCCTAAAGATGAGGCAACCAACGCCCTGATTGCTGACTACATCTCCAACAGCGGCCTCTTCCGAGCCTTCATTGGGCTGAATGACATGGAAAAAGAAGGACAGTTTGTGTATGCAGACAACAGCCCACTGCAGAACTACAGTAACTGGAAGGAAGGAGAGCCTCACGACCCCGCTGGCCATGAGGACTGTGTGGAAATGCTCAGCACGGGAGAGTGGAATGACTCCGAGTGCCAAGTCACCATCTACTTTGTCTGTGAGTTCCTCAAGAAGAGGAAATAAAAGTGCCACAGAACATGCCTGGCACCTGCTATACATACCATAACCCCTCCTCATTCATCACTGTAGACAACCAGGGTTAGGGCTCAATCCGGCCTTCACCTCCCTGGGTTAGGCAAGAGCAACTCCTGTTGAGGTGGCAGTGACCATAAAGTCAGCACAGGTCCACAGGGGGCATCCAGCCAGTTGTGAAGTTTTACTTCCCATGTGCAATTTAGGGTGGGCATTTCTATGTGTAATTTAGGGGCATGTGGAACTGAGTATGATTTCACTAATGCCAGGAATAGTAAACTCACTGGTATATAAATTACTGATGTGCTTTGCAAAGTTCACAGATGGAAAGAGTATGACCTGCACAGGAAGTCCCAGTAATTTCCCTGGTATCTTCAGAGACGGGAAAACAGGTTTGTAGTTTCTCTTGGAAAAATCCTTCTTTTGTTAGAATCATAGAGTAATTTAAGTTGGAGGAGATCTCTGGAGGTCATCTTGTTGGATCTTCCATGCAAAGCATGGCCAGCTTCAAACTTCGATTAGAAGTTGTTATACTCTCCGTAATTTGGCTGTGCAATTATACTGCCTGACATGCAGGGGAGGACTTGCTTATCTCTGCTTCCAACTCCATTGTCCAACAGGTTGGTCTGAGGCATGAGGAACTAACCTAGCAATGGCACTTCCAGATGCAAGCCTGCACAGCTTGTAGGTGACCATGCAGCAGTTCTAACCTCTGATGTTCCCCAAAATCTGAGAAAAACATAGAAAAGTCTAGCACAAAGAGAAAACTGCAAAGGAAGCAACACTATTGCTGTAGGCTGTAAACAGGCACATGTAGTACCAGCTATACCAATGTGCATTGCTGGTTTAACAAGAGATTCTAGGAACATGTTAACTCCCTAACTCAGTTGCCAGTGACGTTTGATATCTAGTACTAAAATCACCTGCACCTTTGAAACACAGGAAGCGGCTATAGAAATTGTAACTCTGGTTTTATCCCCCAAGAACCCACATTCAGGTGTGGTTGAGCAACTTACGCACTTCAGTGGGACTGAGCAGTAAGTGTGAAGGCTTTGCCGTCAGCGCCCAGCTACTCAGATTGCCATGTCAGTATTCCCACAACAGATCACATTTTTGAATCTTTGATAATACTGAAGGAGCTCTTTTCTTCAGACACAGCAACCATTCTGCCTTCAGAAGTGACCCTATCCTTAGTCGTGGTTCACTTTTCCTTGCAGCAGGAGATGTCAAGAGAAACCTTGGGGCCCCTTCAATGAAGACCTACAGATTTTCTTTCCCACTTGACACTAAAAATGAAGGAATGATACCCGGAGGGTAAGGAGAATGTCAGACACTAGGCACAGTGCAACAAGTGTATCCCACAGGTCACCCTGAGCACCACTCACATAGTCTTCCTCTGGGTATATGGAGAGCTGGACATGCCATCAGCTAGTAATGCCGGGGGTCAGCTCCAAGCCTACCTTCTACTGCTGTGTGCAGCACTGCAAAGGCAACTAGACAACAGTCACACCTCCTCAACCTCACCCTTAACAGGACAATCCTCCAGGCCATTTAGCTGGTTGTTAGTTTAACTCCAAGCTCATCTCTGAGTAATGATCAACACAGGAGCAACCCAGGAGATTCTGTGACTCAGAACCACTCCTGTAATCCAGTTTCTCTGCTACTTGTTCCTCCAGAAAGCCACTTGTTGCTACCAGCAATACATGACCTGTGTTGCCACACACCCTCCAGGGAACTGTTCAGACCCATGAATGAAGGGGTGGGACCACATTTCTTTTCACTGCGCCCCTACTACACTATGAGAGTATTTGGACAAACAGGTTCACTTAGCACAACATAACTCATCCTGACTCGTTCTCTTCAAGGAAATTCCTCAAAATTAAGCAGAATTAAACTTTTTTAGGATCTATAGTAATAAACTCCTTAAGCTAAACACTTGGGGTTTAGAATCATTAATGGGTAATGATAAAGAACTAATGACTAATTCAAGGCAGTTTCTTGAGGAAAAATAATGCCTTTTAGAAGTTCAAGCCCAAGGCTGCTAGCAGATCAGCTCTTACTAGTCATGCAGAAGTGCCATAGTAACATCCCTGTGGGCAGGCACAACCACACTGATTCCCTCTCCACACCTCATCTTTACTTCTGATCCCAAAACAAAATCCAGAGGTGTCCTTAATGCTACAATCATCATGAACAGGCCATTTTCCTGTTCTCTAGGAGGAAACTCAGAGCTGGGAGAAGGTGAAAGAGGAACAACACTTAGCTGCAGGATCAAGCTCTGCCAGAGATCGGATGAGACACTCTCTTTCACATATAATATCAGGGAATACAAGTCTAAGTTGAAACTCTGGTCTTTTTTAGGAGATCATGAGTTATAAGTAACCCTGGAGCCGGCTCCATGTGCAGGGAGGAATGACTGTCCCAGTCTGGCTGTATAGCTGAGGGAAGCGAGTGAGGAACTTGTGTTGGGTTTCAGCAAAGGAAAGGCTGGAACTGCTCAGTTCCTCCATCCTCCTCCTTTCCCACTACAACACCTTCATCCTTTCTTAAATAGAAAAAAAATAAACAAAACCAACCCTTTTACCCACTGTGTATTCATGTAACATTGGGCAAGGTTATGCCAATTGAAACAAGTTGTGCCTTTGCTAACTACAGAAGAGAGACAGTAGAGGAGCACAGCGCAGGTGTTCAAGCTAGCCAGGCAGAAGTGTGATCAGGTGCTTGTGAAACCCGTGCCTGCAGCACTAGGCCTCAGTTAATAAATTTTGCCAAGAAGCCTAACTCATAGGCCAAGCCAAATAAAGAAGGCTATCCCACGCAGGAAACCTGGCGGGTAGGTCCCTACAGCTCAGCGCCACACCATGCGGACACAAGCTTGAGCCTACACTAACTCAACTATTATAGCTGCGTTTTGCAGAAAAATATTCTTGTTATAATTAAGAATTTGGGCTATATCACAGGTTTCACTGCTAGCCGATGGAAATTCACTGTGGTGGGTAAAGTACCTCAGGTTTCTGCACCAAGCGAATGGAGCCAGGAGCACAGGAAATGGTGTCCGACTATGTCGGTGTCAGGATTTATGGTCTGTTCGAGCTCGGCACCTAAAACCATTTTCCTTAATCTCAATATTATGTTTTTCCCATGTCTTTCTTTTCATTATTCCCAGTCTGAACTTTTCTTGTTTCAATTTATGCCTGCTGTTTCTTGTCCACCCATCTATCCCCACTGTGAAGAGCCTGGCTTCATCTTCTTGAAGACCCCCTGTAGGTCCTAGCGGGCTGCTATGAGGTCCGCCTGAAGCCACCTCTTTTCCAGACTGAAAAAAGCAGGTTCCCTTAGCTCCTTCTCACATGGCTCCAGCTCCAACCATTTTGCTGGCCCTCAGCTGAACATGGCTCCAATTTTTCAATGCCTTTCCTGTACCTGGGGCCCAACAGGACCCAGAGCATAGATGTGGTCTAACAGGTGCCAAGTGGGGGGGACAATCCCTCCAGCTCCTGGCTGTGCTCCCGCTAGCACAGTCGGGATGCTTTAGCTGCCTTTGCTGCTGGGGCACACTCCCGACGCACGGGCAGTGTGCTGTCTGCCAGAGCTCCCCAGGGCCTTTGCAGTGAAGCCAGGCAGCCCCAGTCTGTATCAGTGGAAGGACCTGGCATTCCCAGATGAAGGAAACTTTGCATTTGTCCTTGCTGAATTTCGTAAGGTTCCTGTTGGCCCGTTCCTTCAGCCTGCCTAGGTCCCTAGGCTGCCTCTATGGCAGCCCTGCACATCTACTGCTCCCTCCAAAGCAGGGTCATCTGCAAAACTGATGGAAGTAGACTTCGTCACGTGCTCTAGGTAATTGATAAAGATGTTAAACCAGGCAGTATATAGACCCCTGTAGCACTCTGTTTGCCCTCTGGGTAGAGTACCCATTAAACACTCTCCTCTGAGCTTAATCATCCAACTGATTTTTGCCCATGTGGTTATCCAGCCATCCAGACCATAACATCCTAACTCAGATGCAAGAATGTTGTCGAAGACAGTGTCAGAAGCCTTGCTAAAGCCGAGATAAGTGACGTCCACTGCTCTCCCATCATCCACAAATCCAGTCATTTTATCATAGAACACAATCAGGCTGGTCAGGCATGACGTACCTGTGGTAGATACAAGCTGATCGTTCCCAGACAGCTGCTTCTCCTTCATAGGCCCAGAAATGTGTTCCAAGAGGACTCGCACCATTAAGTCCCACGGGGAATAAAGTGACGCTGATCAGCTTATAGTTCCCTAGATTGCCTTTTTTGGCCTTTTTGAAGGCTGCAACATTCACCTATTTCCAGTCATTAGGAACCTTCCATGATCTCCATAACCTTTCAAAGGTGATAGAGGGGCCTTGAAGAGACATCATCTAGTTCTCTCAGCAGCTTGGATGTGGTCTGTCTGGTCCCATGGAGCTTTCCAGTCCAACTCTCTCAAGTAATCCCTGACTCAACCCTCAGCTACTGCTGGGAGTTCTCTTTGAATCCTCACTCTAAGCACAGGGGAATGGGATAGCTTTTTGGTAAAGGTGGCAGAGAAACCACTGAATACCTCAGCTTTATCTGTGTCTGCTGTCACTACATCACCTCCTCCATTCAGCAATGGTCCCATGTTTTCCTTGCACAGCCTTTTTATACTAAGATACCAGTGGAAGCTCTTCTTGTTACGTGTCCCGTGCAAGCATTTAAGCTTTGGATTTCCTGAGGCTACCTCTACATACTCAGGCAATGTTTCTAAATTCTTCCACTGTAGCCTGCCCCTGCTTCCATCGCCTCTATACTGCCCTTTTGCATTGGAGCTCCACCAAGCTCCCTGTTTAGCCGCACCAGTCTACTGACACATCTGCCTGTAGATGTACACTGAACACAAGACAGCTGCTTAAGATCTTGCTACTTCATAGCAGGAACACTAGAATGTTCTTCCTGCTCTTGGCAAGCCAGGATTTTATGATCTATATTCTGAAGACTCTCATCTCACTCAGTGCAAGCATTAACTCCTGCTCTCTCCAGGTCCAGATGCACGTAAGATGCAGATGCCCATGGTAAATATAATGTTTTTAAAACTAATTCTAAGAAAAATGATCACAGAATCAATATATCCCATTAAGAATATATTTTCCTCAAACTTTTCAAATAATCTCACACGACATTAAGCAGATCCATTTCTTTCACTGCCTTTAATCTGTTCAATCACTTAAAGAAAAAAATAGCACCTAGAGCAATGGAGTACCACATTCTTGACCACAGCCACAAGAATATACAAGCATCTCTATTTAGTTTCACATGCAGTCTTAAATAGTACATTATAGTTGTAGTTCAACTGGCTGAAATGGTTATTAAGAGATGTAATTTGGCACTGTATATGATGATAAAAATAGCAAATGTGTCACAGAGAGGGATTAACTTGTGTATTTGGAAAACATTGCTCTAGATTGTCTTGCTTTAATATGTTCGCATGGGTACAAAAGCCATGAACTGCCATTTCTTTTTTTCCTTCTCTCATTTATTAAAGTCGCATGTAACCTACTCAACATGTGTAAGAAAGCATGAGTAAGATCAAAGCAGTAGCTTAATCTGGGTTGCTTTTATGCTTGTGTGGTAAAGGAGACCAGCAAACCGTGAAAGAATTCTCTGCCTACCTGCTACATGCAGCGCGGCGACTGCAGCTCCAGCACCCCACCCACTCCAGGCCTGGAAAGGTTTCTCCATGCGAGTGTTTCAACACAGGGAGGAAAAGTTTCACTCAGTTTTCATTAGGAGGGTGGGACCAGGAACTTGCATCGCCCTGTTTCACAGACAGCAGTAGCAGCCTACCAAAGCATAGTTGCTAACAGCACAAAAATCTCCGTGGCTGGGAAGCGAGTGTGATCATGGGCGTTTCTGAGTTCTGAATCCTTAAGACCCTTAACATCCTCAGTGCTATACCTATGCTTAAATCCCATGGAAGTCCTGTGCCTAATCCAGTGCAGATCTACAGATGCTGGGGCAGTAAAGGGGCTGTATTTCCTCGTTGGTATGATGCAGTACAGCATGAGCACATCTGCAGAGCCATAACCTCCTCATACGATGCAATTTCAGTATATATTTTCCACTTAGATATGAGCTGCATTTGTCTTTGCTTACGTGTTTCATGGAACAGGCATAACTTCTTACAAGTAGCCGGATGCCATTTATTACTTTGATATTACTGTTTCAGACATAGTTCAATTCTTAAGAATACAATAAATACAACTAACATCTTTTTGGAAATAGATTTGAGTCATGAAACCCCTGTTAATTTTTTCCCCTTTCTAGATGCTCCAAGCCTTTGCTATCTTGGTAACCACTCAGTGGTGAACTGGCTAGCAAAAGATGCTAATTTTTCCAACTTCATACAAAAAAAGTCTTTATTATCAGTCACCCCACAACATTCCCTGAGCACGTGGGGCACTGTACCATGTGGAGGGTGGAAGGAGCAACAATGATGATCAGTCAGTCAGTAGAATAAGTAAAACACTGCTGAAAAATGTGAATACAGAGTTGGCGGATGCTTAGCATGTGAACTGAGGAATTTATTTCCCATTGTGAGCCAGTTTCTAGGTCTTGAAAATGCTTTAAAGCCTGTCTGAAGAAATCTAAAAGGTTGTCAGTAGATCCAAAAGGAAATCTGAATTCAATAGCTCAGGAACCCCAGAGCTTTCTGCACATTCACATATGCAAGAGAGGGAGCTTTCTCAGGACCTGAAGAAACACATCTCTTGCAAATCCAAGGACAATTACAAGCCTTTCCTTGTGAAAGGCACACTTTTTCCATTCCAAAAAAGCATTTTCCAGCGTACACACATACCAGTGGACCCATCAAAGTATAAGCAAGGAATATGTATGACTACCCCACACTGTTTTCTCCTTGGACAGGACAGAGTGTGACAGATGGCAGTGACTATGTATGCCATGCCACTAAAAGCCTCTCATAAAAGAGAAAATAAGAGAATAATAATAACAACAACAATAACAGAACTACTCTACATCAAAACTATCCAAGTAGCCATGAGAGTCTGGGAAGCAGAGGAGGGAAGATTATGGAATAAAGATAGGTATTGTTGCTTATCCTCCCCAGTTGTTCTAATTACATATAACTCATCAACTTCTGAGGACTCAGGCCGTGGTTCCTCCCAACACACGAAGATCTGATTCGTAACTTAGAGATGTCACACTGCATATTCTATCATCTGTCCCTACATTCACCCCCTTTAGGTTGTTGCAGACAGGTAGTTTTCTCTGTGCATGGAGAAGGGTGTTAGCCAGTTCCTATTCCAATGGAGTTGAGGCTTACTAGAAAAGCTAGAAATGAGGGTCAGCTGCCTGTACTGGTCAGCAAAAAGTGAAAAGTAGAGGAGACATTTGGAAAAGGTTGAAGTCCCTCAGCAGCACAGCCCTGCATTGGTCCATCCAGAAGACCAATTCTGGAGGAAGGAGCCATAGAAAGCCTTGCAGGAGCACAACACAGTCCTACACGATGAAAGATGTTTTCATTTTTTTGCTAATACAGTTAGCAAAAATCTGAAAATAAAGATTTTCTACAGAAAAGCCAGACTGGAACATGTGAAGATGTCCCTGGAAGAAAAGAGGTTGTTTAGGTTTGAGGTAAAGTGAGCCATTCAGTATTGGGGACCCAAAATGTGGGTAGATGTGGATTCCCCTGATGCCCTGAACAGCTGCTTCTGTGGGCTGGAAGGACTCTCAGCAGAAGACTATCAGTTTGGTGTGGGGGAGGCTGGAGAGAGTTTTGCCATAGATCCAAGAAGGAAGGAAGGTTTTATATTTGCTTTGTGTTTACCTTACCACAGAGCACGTGAGACTGTGACTCAGCTTCAGAGATACCTCCCGCATTATGGACCAGCACGAGAGGCTGAGCAGCTCAGAAGTCTCTGGAGGGAAGTTAGGGCTGATACGGCTTCAAGCCTGGGTAGGTTTGCTCTAGGAACTTACCCTGCTTTGAAAGAAAGCAAAACAGACTTGGAGGGCAAAGAAAAAGAGCATAATAACATTTTTCATTCACTATGTCAAACGTGCTTGGAAGCAAGTATTTATGTATAGAGCATACACAGTCTCTTCAAGTTACACTGAGTCAGTGCTGTCCATCAACCAGCCCAGACTTTTATTTGACTCATTTTAAGCAGCCTTTACATTTACTTGCAAATCACTGCAGAAAAAACTGAACTAGTTTTGTCCAGGGATTTCTCTCACCTAACTTTAGTTATCTGCAAGTTCCACATCAGGTCCAGCCACCATAAAAATCCTTTGCAGCCAAGGAGCAGACACAAATGATTCATATGACCTATTTTCAGGTACCTGTTTTAGTACGAAACAAATTATTCCTTAAATGTGGCTATTTTTTTCCTGTTTGTAGTAGGAGGTCTAGCCAGGTAGCTCAGAGATACACATTGGCACTTGGCCAGCTGAATCCCACCCTGGTTTCTTTCCCCGTGTACCAGAAACCCAAAGGACTTCATGCAAGGTTAATGATTTCTTTCCGACTATAGCTAGATGTAGAAGTGTATGAACACATTAGTCCTGTACAACAAATTACATCTTCAAAGTACCATATAAACACTAACTACACAGCAATTAGACTGTTCTATTAGTGAAATAATGCACAGAATACTGACCTAATTATTTTTTTGCTATTATGCAAAATTAATGAGCTATGTTTTTTAATCATTGGTTCGTCCTTCTTCCAAATACCCACGGATTAAAATTTAAGCTACCTAAATAGCTCCACAAAATTACTGGTAGGCAGAAAATGGCAAGGCTTTAAAATGCACTGCTACATACTGTAAACACTCAGAAGGATATGTGAACATAGGTCCCATTCCGAATCAGAATCCAGACTAGAAAAATAATTTTCTTTAAAGGTGCAAAGAGACTGCTGGTTTAAGTATCTTTGGTTTTAGTTTTTAATTACTGCCTTGCAAATAAACTACAAAAACTTCCTGGTAGCTAATTCATCGTCCCTTTTCCTTCCCTCAACCAGCATCTCTGAGAACACTGTGCAAGTCCACCGTGAGGAGTTATTTACTGTAGAGGAAAAAAACACTCACTACATAAGAGAAGCATGTATGAGAAGTGAAAAGATGTCAAGAAACAAAGCACAAAGACACTAATGAACACAAGGAACTATTAGCACCTGTGACTGAATTAAAATATTCGTTAACATTATCTGTGTGAGTAAATTCTGTGGTTGTCACATTGAAAATCATAAAGGAAAAATGAGATATGTAACTTATTTTTCATAGTCTAAACCACATTTTAGCAGAGTGTGCCTCAGTGTGAGGACAGCACGAACTACTTCGCATTCCTTAGTGATTCATAAGTTAAAGGATGCTAGTAGAACCACATATTGTTTTCTATCCAGAAATTGCATACATACTGTGTGCAATACTTATTTCTTCATGAAGGACGCCAGGCTAACAGGAATGCAGTTTAACTGGTTTAGGATTTATGAAAGAAAGGAAAAAATCCTCAAGCCTGTTTGCTTTCCTATGAATCAAAACCTACTTTATCGAACACTTAACTTACCAAAACATTGTGAAAGAACCTGAGGCTGGGCTCAGTAGGAACTGAGTAGTAGAGATAGGCCTGAAGAAATATATTTACAGTAATTCCCTGTTTAGAAATACTTGTCAGTTCATTGCATTTGCAGCTGAGATTCCTCCAGCCTTTTCCCCAGAACGGGAATCCCTTATGCAGGTGGAAGTAAACCACAGGTTTTCCCAAACACGCAGTCTTTTGAAATAAAGATATTGTTCTCACATACTAACTTCTGATGTTGCTTCAGCACTTGGTAAATCAGAAACTGTTACAAGGCAGAACTTGCCATCAGTATCGGGACTGGTTTTCAGAGGATGTAAGCACACCAGCAGGCAGCATTTCTCAATCCGACATCAGAAAATTGTGCATTGGAAATAGGGTTTGTGTTCTGTAAGGGGCATGCAGCTCCTGCAAACACCTGAGTGCCCAAGGGGAGTTTGTCATTGCAGAGAACACACAAACTCATAATCTAAAGTTCAAGGTTACAGAACATGTATTTGTGCTTACTCTAAGTAACAAAAAACAAGACAAATGCTGATACACTGCGACCCATTCATCTCTATTGAGAGACCCTTTGAGTCTGCCAAGATGTAAAACACCTTAAACTTGACTCAGTAAAAGGCACTCCAGATACTAATTTCCCTAAAATCATCTATATATAAGAACATTCAAATACCTCTTTATGAACAATTTTAATTTCATAATGAAATCAATATTCTTTCTGTATAAACAGATCATTGTGATGATCTGATTTTTCCCTTCACTTAATACAGGCACAGCAGCACCCAGCAGCATCTAGAGGTGCAGAAGCATGGCTCAGACCATGTGAAGGCTTCTAGAGGCTGCATTAGCATTTCTTACCTAAAAGAAAAATTGTAATAATGGTTTTCCATCTATTATCTTAAAAGAGAAGCAAAGTCCACATACTGTACATTCCACAAAGAAGACAGAACACGGCAGTGTATCTGGCTCATAAGTTTTGTGTTTATTTTTAAACTGATCTGTTAGTACTGAAAATTGATTAATTTCAGCACAAACCTAATCAATCAAAAAGAAAAAAGGAACAGTGTTGCCTTGGTCTGACCCACTGTCACTAGCTCTCCTTTCACTAGCTCCGATGCAAAGGAGGCAGAAGACAACCACATCCTGGAGAACAAGATCACTTCATTTGGCAGCAGCTCAGTTACACTGGCCGATGTGCAGTTTGAACTACCACGAGAAACATCAGAGGTGTAGGATTCTCGGAGGCTGGGGTCAAAGACAGTTTTGAGATGAAGCGTAGTCAGTAAAAGGATTACAGGTCTGGCAGTGATTCAGCTGTTGAAGAACTCCCTCTCAGCCTTATAACTCCAGTAGATACTGCACATCGCAACAGATGTCAGCAGAATAAGACCCTGCTATTTTAAGCAAACTGAAACTAACTACAAACATACAGAGGTTACTTATGATCACTTAATGATGCCCATACTTAAATGCAAATAGCTCTTTACCATCCTACTAACAGTCATCAGATAAGGCCTAATTATGTGTGTACATTCTAACACTAAGATAAATCCTTTTTATTTACAACCAAATAAACTCAGAGTGCTTTGAAATCTATAGGCTCACTCCTTTTGCAACAATGGTTTTATGTCATTTCAAAACATTACAGAGCATTTGTACACAAACATATTTTGTCTCCCTGCTTCTCCTTCCTGAATTCATTCACCACAAAATGAAGACATCACTGTCTTTTGCCTAATTATTCTTTGGCCTTCTATTGGATTTCTAGCCAGGAATTCGCTCGATAAAACAAACAGTCCCCAAAGTGCAAACAAAGCTCAATTGAGGAAAAAAATGACTCCCTGTCAGCACTGACAGTTCATCAAAACACTGGATACATACTCCTGACCAGCAAAAGGTAAGATTGGAGGCCAACACATTGTGATTTAAGATTAATACATCAAGCCCTGGCTGATGACAAAGTGAGGAGAGCCCCACGCTACCAGCAGGACTAACGGCACGGCGCTGGGCTGCATCCTGCGTTGCCATCACTAAGGCAGCATGTCCTCCTGCCCCTGCTGCTGAATTCGTGTTCCTCTGCAACTGCGTGAGCTGCTCCTCTGTACGCGACGCAGCAAGGAGGGCGACGGGGCAGAAAAAACAGTACGTACTGCTGCTGTGCAGCTCATCTACCGGCTTCTCTGGGCAATTCTGTCTTAAACAACTAGTGCTGCTTACTCAGCCCTCCTCTACAAGAATGTTACGCTCCTGTTTGTACCTCTGAGGCTCTCCTATTCCCTGCTGGGGACGATCCATGGAACCCATTTTTCCTGCTGGCTCACCTATGCCAATGGCAGCAAGTTGATTTCTTGCAACATTTTCCCACTTGGTATCTTCGGTCTGCTCTGCCACATCCCTCCCTACCCACCCAGCCTCCTGCACTGTGTCAGTTCAGGATCCTCCTCTCTGCTATGATGAGATTTTGCATTTTTACCTTTGCTGCACCCTCACATGTCTAAGAGGAATTTCTGAGTGTAAATGAAAGGAGAATTGGCCCTTTGACTGCACGTTATACTGTACCACTAGAGAACTGCAGTGCCACAAAGTCAAACAAATTAAGCATTGGCATCCTTAGGAACATGGAAACGATGTTATCGGAACAGGTCAGAGACCTCATTCTGGTCCCAGTAACACCTGCCTGCTCCAACACAGAGGGTCTCTGGCTCGACACCAGCCTCTTGGCTGTGTGGTGCCTGTGTGAAAGGACCCTCAAACTCCCTTAACCAGCCAGCTAAGGATTCCCAGCTTTAAAAGGCATCCTGGGATCATGAGGAGCCAAAGTAGCCAGGTCAACACCTTTCCACTCACAGCTCTAGGCACAGAAGACACTTCTGTGGGCAGAGGCCATACCCAGAGTACCACCGCAGCCTTACGCGCCAGCCAGAAATCAATGCTTAGAGCAGTTCTGAGACTGCTTTAAGCTACTCTGGGGACCGATTTGGTAACCAGCCATCCCTGGGTCTGGTGGAAAAAACAGGTGGCACACTTACCTTCACCTCCTCTTTCCACAGGCATCCCAAGCTCAGCTTAACTGGATCAAGTGACTGATTTCAACAGTTCCCTCAGTCTGCTGATGAAAAAAGGGGCAGCATGCAAGCAAAGGCCTGGCCCTGCCTGTTAAAATGAAAACTGTCATGCTGCCTTCCAAGAAACCTCAACAATGTGGTGGTATTTGCACACTAATTCACATGCACTGGTCCAACCATGACACTAAGGTGCTGTTACTACTGAGTAAATACACCCTAAAAATGACACTAAAAGGTTTCCTTAACATTCATCTTATGCAAACCAGTTTTATGCCTATTTAATTTCACTGGCTAAAGGGAAATGATTCCTAAATTTGCACCAGTTTGAGATCAGAATCCTGCACGCAATTTCCAGGTGCATGTTAAATTAATTCATCCATGAACAAAACAGACTGCATTTTACACAATCAACTTTGGTCTTTCTATTTTTGATATATAACAAACAATGGGATTAAGAGAGTCTATGTTCTTTCTTAAGAAAGAGCAGCTTTGCAAATCTAAAAGAAACACAGAGGGTTTTGGGGGGCAACTTCCCCCAGAACAAGAAAGTAACTGGCAGAAAGACGCAGATTCTGATACTATCAGAAAAAATCTTGCTTAGCTCCACTCTGGCTTAGGGAGATCTGTTTGTGCAGATTTGCCTGTGGGTAAACAGAGCCACATGGGTAGAGAATAAGGTTACTGATTGTTTTTAAACTTCCCACCACTTTGGCCGTTTTGGCAGTACTGCATGAGATTACAGAGTTACATCTGCTTCCAGAGAAGCTTCTGATAAGGCACTTTGATAATGTGTTAAGGACCATGAATTCTTGTGTTGACATTACTTTCACCTATTACTCTAGTATCCTTAAAAATACTCGGCTCTTCCAGAAGTTATGCCATACATCACAAAAGGCAACTGCTTTTGTGACAATGCGAACTTTATGTTAGGCTGCCATCAGCATAAGAGCATGAAAAGGAAAAAGTTTGAACTTTAAATAACAGTTATTTAAGAGAAGTTTTTAGTCCTTTTGGTTGTATAGACAGACCTTCCTATGTACAATGAATCAATATACTTCTGTCTACTTGTTGACTCTGATGGACTTAAAGCAGCATCATTAGTTTACCCTGTAACATGCCAAGATGCATTTATTTACATAAAAATCCTACTAAAAATTTCAAACAGTATATGAAACAGTATATGAAGAATCCCTCACGGCACTGAAGCAAATCCTACCAGTTAAAAACAAACAAGCAAACAAAACCCACCACCACAAAAATCCCAGCTACTTTAAATGATAAGGGTTTAGGAAGTATAGCCATACATGTATTTTAAGGCTATTTGTGTATATGTACATCTAACAGTGAAACTTAGACTTAAAAGTCTAAAATTTAAGAAAATCAGTGTTAAGAGGAATGTACAGGCTAAAATGAATGGTATTTACAAGGAACAAAAAATGACTGCACATGGTATGTAATCATCAGTAAAATCCACTGCTGCTGGAGTTCACACAGATTAATTGCGTGGCTGGATAATAAAACTGGAAATGTTTATGACCAAGTGTTATTTGTACTTCCCCTGTATAAGATAAGGATAATCACATTTCTTGTTCCGAGTCATAAACTGATCAACCCAGTTTTCCACCCACTCAGATTTCTCCCTCTGCAGAGCAGTCTCAACAGATTTAAGGCCAGACTGTGAAGTTAATTGTACATATGGTCTCCCAAATGCAACCCCAAGGACGAACCACCTACACCTAATCACTTAGGCACAAGTCTGAATCCCATTCCCTTCCAAAGCACACCCATGTCAGGACCTGCAGGCATGTGCCTCCAGAGCCTGGAGCCCTTCCCTGAAGATAAATGGATGGGACACAAGGTTCACTTTTAAAATAAGTCTAGAGGAGGAATAAGAGCTATTCGCCTTCTTATCTGATAACCGATGGGGTAAAGCACTCAGAAAAGAAGGGAGGCCAGGTTCAGTGCCTTCCTTTGCCTAATGGGGATTCAATCCCACGTCTCCCACTTCTTAAGAGTGCAAGAGGCATCCAGATACAAGATACATAGGGATGAGGAGAGAGCGCAAGAAAGAATACAAACTGTTGTTTTTTCCTCCTTTAGCAGCCATGATTTCAAAGCTAAGCAGCTATTACTGCATTTTAGAAGTGTCCCAAACCTACTGCTGTATTAGGTATGCTGGAAGCACAGGTGAGTTGTGTTGAGCGGAGCCGACTGCTCCCCACCTAGAGCTTGGATTGGGGCAGGGAAGAGAGGCATCTCGGCTGAGGCATTTCTTGTCATCACAAAAGCACAACTGAGAAACATCACCCATCTAAAAAGAAAGGAATACAGTGTTAACACCCTAGCTGGTACAACCTCCAGAGCAGCTGCATACACTTGTATGAGACCTTAAAATGTTATCTTTAAAATCATGGCTGTGTATATTGAGGATAAACGCCCAGAAACACTATATGGGATAACCTCGCTGAAACAGTGCTTAGTCATCCCAGCAACAGGACACCCCATCCTAAGCCACACAGGGAGAAATAAAAAAAATTCTGGATGACGCCACATCCTTAATCTGGGGATGATATTTATACTAAGCAGCATGAGAAAATGCATTGTAAGTGGTGCGATGAACATGTACCTCTCTAGACCTTCACCTACCCAAAACTTTTACAGCAAACATTTTCTATTACTTTTAAGTAGTCACACACAGTTGAGTCAGAATGAACAAAAAGCAGGTACACATTAAATGTTTTTAGTATTTTGAATGGACAACCTTACAAAAAAATTTAAAAAAAGTGCAACCTCATAATTATGACGCCTGAAATATCTGTAACCAGAAGGTAAATAAGAACCTTTCGCGCGCTGGCATTGGGAAACAACGCCGTAAGCCTGGCTGGATCCGACCCGGACCTGCGAAGGAGGAGCGCCGCACGCCAGGGCAAGCCCT
>KL263903.1:0-32377 GCA_000699545.1 Podiceps cristatus
GGGCAGCGCGGCGGAGCTCCCCCCTCCGTCCCCCCGGCGCACGGAGCGTGGAGTTGTTGCGCGGACTTTCTCACGCGGCCGTGGCCCGCGGGTGTCAAGCGCCTCGGGAGGGAGGAAGAAGAGGAGGGAGCGGGGCCGAGGTCCGCCGCGACGCCTGTGCGTGCTCTGCCTGGAGCGGGGGGGGTGAAAAGCTGCCGGAAAAAAAAATCTCACCCCGGGTCTCGCTTCTGTTCTGTGCAGAGGTCGCTACGGAGGGAGAAGAGGATTTTCTCGGCGTTTTCTTCGGTTGCAGTTTTAGTGTGAAACACACCAGAATCTCTTATAAATTATTTTGGGGAAAAAAAAAAAAAACACAACCACAAAAAAAAACCCAAACATGGGCAAGTGTTATTCCACACATTAAAATAAGTCGAGTAGCAACATTAACACTACTGTGCTCATTTAAAAAAACACCTTCCATTAAAAAAAAAAAAATGTATTCTAAATACACACAGTGTTTGATAATTTTGCTGAAATGCTGTTTATTGTCAGCATGTCTTCAGCATCCTTAGGAAATACTAAATGCATCAGGCTCTTAACTATATTTTAACTGGGTTTAGTTTTCCTTGCTTGTGAATTCAGTTCCATGCTATTTATAACAGCCCTTGAGACCCCAGTAATAGGTGAAAGTGATTTGTCTTCCATAGATGGCAACCCCCAGCAGGGATGACTAAGCCTTCAGCAAGGTGTAGTTTGGAAATGCTCAAGGGAGTCCATAGTTTCTTCCATATGGCTGGGTCCAGCTGAGTCTCTGCATCCCTGGGGTCTGTGCTGCACAATCCCCGCAAGAGGTTTACTGTCTCTTTTTGCCCGTTACTAAGAGGGCAAATCCTGTTCTCAGAAACACTCTTCTAGATCTGAGTTAATCTGCTGAGGTGGAAGCCGGCAAAGTTACTCCTGACTTCTCTTCCCACAGAATGTGAGTGAAAATGAAAATTGCTGAAAAAACTTTTTTTTTTTTTTTTTTTTGATCCATTTGTTTAGACATCATCTAGTAAATACCATGGTTGCACTGTTGTCAAATGCTGATAATGGCATCTTAGATCTTACAGACACGTAGAGATACTCCAGTTTTTTAGATTGATGCAGGAAGGAGAATTCAATGACTGTAAAGGGAATACATCAGCTTCCATGTATAAATGCTTTTTACTCTTTTCTCCAGTTTGATTGTTTTAGGTCTTTACAAAGGATTTAGAAAGGATTTTGCAAGTTTCTAGCAAGCAACAGAAAAAAAAAAAAAAACAAAAAAAAACACCAAAAAAACCCCTTAGATTAACATACTGCTTTCTTCCCTCTCTTAAAATCCTTTACCTTATAACTGCAGGCAGACAAAATCCAGAAAATACAAGTGTTAACTATTCAGTATTTTTCATCATTTGTTTGAAGTACCAGCCATGTGCCTAGTGCAGCAGAAGACACAAAGAGAAGAAATAATAAATCTTTTTAATATAGTAATTCTCAGAGAATCTGAATCAATTCTTAAGTGTTAAACTTTGCTAAATTATTCTATGCAGAGCTGATTCAAAATCTAAGCTGGTCTTAATTTAATATACTTTGTTTTCAAAGAGAAGTACACTAAGTACAAGCAAGATCAATTTTTATTCCTGTTTGGAGGGTTCATTGATTTCTAACATGCTCACCTTTGAAACATACCTTTCATTCATTCAGATTGATTTTCCTGAGTGTCATGCCAGCCAGCAGATAGAAACTCTTTTTGTGATCTAAACTCTTACATGGGAGACCTCCCAGTGTCTGAAATTGTCTGGGGACGAGGCCTTCTGTCAGACATGGTATAGTATCATTGCTGGAGTATGAACCTTGGCCCACAGAGTTGCCTCTGTTCCCTGCAGAATTAATTCTAAGCCACTTCCAAGTTATGAGGGAAAATATTCCCATAGAGGAAGAAGCTGGGGAAAAAAATATAACAACAAGATATGTTAAAAGAAAAGCAATTAGAAACATTCATCAGTGGAAGAGCAAAAAATTTTGTTGCAGCTATTTCAGAAAATACTGACAGCACCTAAAAGCAGTTTTCTGTTCTCCATATTTCATTGTAAAACATTCCACCCTTAGGAGGGTAATCTAAAAGCCAAGAAGATCAGAACTATTAGCATAAGGAGGTCAAAGTCAATAATCATAGGTAACATCTCCAGAACAGGATCCAGAGCATTAAAATAGAAAAAACTGCTACTTGCTATTGAGATTGGTAACAGCGACTATGGCTGAGCACAAAGCTATGCGCTGTGTAGATACATCTGAGTGAGCTCTGTGAACATCAGCTCTGTGAGCGTCACTAGAGCTTCATAAGGACAGTATGCCTGAAAGATGCTGAACCAGGTGATTCATCAATTTGTAAATAACCGAAGGTCAATAAGGTGATAGAAAAATAGCCAATAGAGGTTTACAAAGAAAAAACAGTATAAACTAATCTACAGTGTAGACAAGGTAACCAGCTTCTAGGTAAGGGGTAAGTATGATAGGTGGTGATATTAGCAGGTCATTTGCCACCATGCACATTAACATTCTTTTAAGCAATCTACTTAAATTCAGTCAAAATCTAATTGCTGGGATGTGGACACTTAACTGAGTATAAAAACCCAAACCCTGTATTCAGGGTATGGTTAATGGTCAGTCTGGGAATGTATAGAAAGTAGACTCTTTTAAAAAGCTGTTAAGACTATTATGGCACTGAATGATTCCATTAGTGATTGAAAATTAAGTATTAACTATTAACAGAGGATAACAGAATGAAAAGGGATGTAAGGAGTTTGCAAAGCAGAACATCAATTTGAAATTATTTTGATAAACTGGAGAAAACACATGGAATTAGTAAATCTTAAGGAAAACATGAACATAACATTGCATTCAGAAAAGAAATTCAAATGAATAAATGCAAAATGACTAGCTGGGCAGCACCACTCCAGAGAAGGATATGGAGATGAGAATGTGTCATCTTAAATGTATGATAAAGGAGATTTCCATTACAAAAAGACAAACATCATTCTGATGAAGTATATATTACATAAGGGAGGTAAGCATTCTTAAATGCTTACCAATTCCTAACGCTTCATAAAAGCTTTTGTCAGCTTTTATGGGTAGGATAAAGTGTTCAATTTTGGACACCATTCCTTAAATATGCTGTAAATAAAATAGATACTCCAGGGGACAAAACTAAGAATAGAAGTTTTAACAAACATGAACTATGAAAAAAGTTTGAAAAAAAATGCATTTACCTTTACACACAAACCAACCCACCCCCCAAAACAACCCAGGAAAATGAAAGACATAATAATACTTTCCAAAACTAAAACATGTTTGTGAGCACCACCGGGGTCAGTTCGTATTCACAACCCGCAAAGGGCTTCATTTTCAGGAAGGAGGGTTTATGAATCAGAACAGCTGGTAGTAAAGAAGGCTGCAAGACCCAAAGGATGATACTGGTCTTTGCTTCACACACCACACCCTCCCCCCAAGCCAAATTTGTACAGAAAATTTTAAAACAGATTAAACACTTACTAGATAGGGATTATCCAGAAGTACTACCTACAGTGTCTGAATAGATGTTAGCTAACTGGCCTTTTCGGTTCTTTTTAGCTATGATTTTCCATGGGAATAAAATAAGTAGCCTTCTAGTAGTATTCATTGTCAAAAAGGACATCTGGCTGTGTGTATTAGTTGCTTGTTATTTATTATCACATTTATAATTCAGAATCATCTAGCACTTCCAGTCAGAATTGTGCTTGGAAGTGGAGTAGTACAACACAAATATGATTGCAACCCCCTGGCTTTTCCTTTTTAAGTAGGTGTGATGTGTGAAAGACAGAGGGAAAGAAATACATTTTTTAAAAAAATTGGCAACTAAGTCCTTTTGTCTGTCAGGTTAATGTGAAGTTCATTGGCTAGTTACCTGTAAGCAAGCGTAGATCTTGTGGAACAAGCAACGCAGAGATGATGCCAGCATTTAGGTCAGAACAGGGGAGGAAGGTTGTGCCGTGATCAGGGGAAAAGAAGTCAAGAGGAGGACCTGAGCAGCAAGCTGACATCACATGCACAATAGAAGAGACATGGGGAAATAAAAAAAATAAAAAATAAATAAATTTTTAAAAAGCAGGAAAGAAAAAGGAAGATGGAGAAAAATAAGGACGTGCAGTGAGAACAAAAAGCATGAACCTGCAACAGAAGACTAAGGAAACCATGTATTGCACTGCTGAAAAAGTGTGAAAGCAAAGGACCTTTCAGTAAGAATCTGTCACAACAGACACAAAGAGATAGGTGCAACCCACTGGAAACTATCATTAAATATTATTTAAATAGTATTCTGCTTTTAATCCTTCTGAACATTTACTACTTGTGACAGTCTCATTGGACTAATCCTAGCCTGTATTTTCTGAGCTTTAACTGTTTTGATTTCAGAGTGGACTACAGCCTAAAGAGCAACTTGGAAATCGTAAGTGTATCCACACAATATTTTAGCTCAAAGAAAATTTTATTTAGTTGCTAGCTATCCTCTCTAGTTGTTAGCTAACCAGGTTTCAAATAGGTCTGAAATGCCCCCAAATTAAATACAAGATTAAAGCAAACTCTAGCTGGCAGGGAGGGGGTACAGGACCATGTCTGTGTTTGTACAACTTCTCCAAGGGAGCTAAGGATCAAACTTCTTGACTTCTCTGAAACAACACCCGTAATAAACATTACAACTGGTAGTAAATATTTCAGAAATGTATCCTTAATCTAAAGCTGAGTGACCTGAGGTTTATCCAATATCAAAGGGACACTATCACATTTTTAGGTCACAGATTTCACACATGTAAAACCTTTAGGCCTCCGTGGAGCTATCTAGAGTCTCACAATGCCATAAAGTATGACTGGAAATTTATTTGAAAAATTTCCTGGTTTTTAGGAGCTGAAAATGAAAACCTTGACTTACTCCATGATTGTTCTAATGGAATAGAGTAGATTTATTCCAGTTTCTCAAATAAGTAGAACTTCAAGTACTCTGTGCAGATCTGTTGTATAGCAAGATTCTCATTAGAATTTGCCCCCTTATGTAAAATATTTACAATACATCATGGCTAGGTCTAGAAAAATGGGGGGGGAGGGGGAAGGAAATGGAAGTGATGGAGCTGGGCAAACACAGTCACATTGCATGACCCAGACCATGCACACTACTTTATTGAGGTTCTATTTCCTTGATTTATGCTTACATTTCACATGGCAACATGGGATTATTTCAAGATAGCTAGGTTAGATTTTGTTTATGCTTCCTAGTAAATTAAGGAGCTACACGAAAGGCTGTCCAACCAGCAATAGTCATGTGACACTACGTACATTGATAAATCTACCTGAGAAGGATGAAGATGAATTTCCAAAGAATAAACAATTGGGAATACTGAAACTTAAAGAGATAAGCAAGAAGTGCTTCAGCAGAGAAAACCCACAGAAGATAAACTGGTCTAACATATTGCCAATGTTTTCCCCAAGTTCTTACGCAAAAGATAAATCAATTCATTTCATTATTTACCTGAAACACAGATTTAAGTGTTTTATAGTCGGTATTTATTATGGCATATCTTCACCTACCAGTAAAACTGTCTCATAATTTGTGCTAGTAAAGGCTTTAACCCTTACCAGTGACCTCTCAGGTGCTACCAAATGTAGAAAATCTGTTAGTTGTATGTTCAATACTCCTATGACATAGATTGGTGAACACACTATATTACTTATCTTGCATGGGACGACACAAGGGACCTCATCCACCTCATGCAGTTTAAGAACTTTATCATTTCAACTAAAAAAATACTTCTATAATTTATAAGGAATTTGTATTTGAGAATCCTAACTCAATTTAGTGTGTGCGATTTCTTAGGAATTCATTACACTTTAGTATAAAAGGGATTATTCAAATTATTGAGTCTGAGGTTTTTGCATGAGGCAGACCACTGAAGCTGATATTTCTGCATGAACGCTGATAATTTGTGCTAAGATAATCATATCTTTGCAGGGTGGAGGATCTAGCCTCTTACCATCAGAAGTAACCAGGAAAACTCAATCTTTAAACAATTTAGGTTTGGCTTTGTTTTGGATATTTGCAAAAAGAAACCTAATTTTCACTGCAAGCATAGTCATGTTACTTTTTACTCATTTGTTTCAGTGTTAATGTCTGGCCTTTAAGTTAAATTGTTATTTTCCTTTCCTGGGGATTGCCACCCTGATGTAGTTATAAACAGGGAACATATCCTTTCTCTCAACTTTCATTTTGTCAGGCTTCCTCTGTTGTAACTGAATGTGAGGATTAAATGGCATTACTTCTTGAGATTAACTGTTACCTGTTCCATCAATGCAACTTGCAACTTGCTTTCACTGTCATCTAGCAGCAGAGGTAGAACACTTCTCCCTGGCACAAGGGAATAAACTGCAACTGATTTTTTTAATCTTTTCATAATGACCTTTCCAAGCCTTTCTCAGCTTCTCTTCAGACTTTTGTAGAAACATATCTGCCCCAATGTAATTGGAAAGGATTTCTCCAGCTTCACTTCATGTTGTTAATATCACTGAAGACTTAGAAAACAATAAGATTTTAGATTTTTTAATAGTATTTTTTTCAATTTCCTGGTGTATATCAAATGGATGAATTTGATGAAAGTACTTAATATCACTGAAGACTTAGAAAACAATAAGATTTTAGATTTTTTAATAGTATTTTTTTCAATTTCCTGGTGTATATCAAATGGATGAATTTGATGAAAGTACTTAATATCACTGAAGACTTAGAAAACAATAAGATTTTAGATTTTTTAATAGTATTTTTTTCAATTTCCTGGTGTATATCAAATGGATGAATTTGATGAAAGTACAAAGGTTACTTTTTCAGCAATTTTAAATTGAAATGGCTGGTTCTTAAAAAAAAAAAAAAAGTGGAAAATATTGTGAACAAGCATGGGCAGTCTGTGTGTCATTCCCCTTTGCTCTTCTGTAAGGACAAATGGAGTCAGTTCACTGTCAACTCTCCCGTTGGCTGTACCAAGAAAACCAGAGCTGCAGTGCTTTCTGGCCTCTTGCTGGAGGCTCTATTCTTAAATAAATAAATAAATAAATCTGGTTTGAAATCTTCCAGTACATTTTTCAGTTGAAATAACTCTACCCAGTGGTCTTCCCATACCCTAATGTGCACTGGACATTGCTGTATTTGTTTGGGGTTTGTAGAGTATATATATCTAGTGAGAGGAGAGAAGAAAGTTTGGTTTGGGGAGGATATTTTTTGGAGAAAGGGAGGAGAGGCTGCTTCTAAAATGTCTGAGTTGACAAGGCTACTTTGAGTGCTGAGATTTCTCAAACTTTTCTGACAGTTTTCCTGGAAGAAGAAATTGTTATAACCTATTTTTTTTCTAAGCATACAAAAACTTTCTAGCACATATTATTTTTATTATGTATGCGTTCTTTATTTTAGTTTCTTTATCACCGCATAGGATGGGATAATGTATTTCAATTGTATTGGATTAGGGTTGAAACTATATCAGTCCTAGAGAGAACATCGTTGAATCTTTGTTTTCCACTTACTGCTTAAAAATGAGTATGTGAGAGTATATTTTTCCTGAAAGGAAGTGGTTTCTCTCTGTAGATAACTTAAAAGACATTTTGTAGAGAAATAATGTTGAGCTATAAAAGCTGATAGGTATTTTCAGCTGGGTATGTTCTATTCATAAACAAATTTTGACTCATTAGCCACAACCTTTGAAGAACAATGGTTTAATAGGAACATGAAATATATTCCTCCTAGTCATATTGGTGACTCAGTGTTTTCATAAAAATATTTTTGCCTGTCACCCTCCCATTGTTTTTGAGTACCTGGCACTTTGTTCTGTTTTCTGAAAACACAACACACAAGCAACAGGGAAGACTTTATTGTGGAAGCAGTTCCACAAGGAAAGGGTTCTGGAAAGGAGAAGATTCTCTAAATAGAGCAAGAGCGTGACCTGCAAATATTTATTTCAAAACAAATAATGTTAAAGATGCATGTCCTTTAATACTGCATCTTGGGTTGTTGAATAGCTTGTATTCAAGAGGAATGAAGCAGACTCAAATGTCCTACAATGGACAGTAAGATTCTCAAGAAGAGCAACTGCCAGTCTGTCATTCAGCTTTTCTGAAAAAAATGTGTAAGAGACAGGATCAAGACCTTTTTTTTTCCTACTGTTTCCCCTCCATTATACCTGCCGGACAGAAGTGAATACACTAGAAAACAAAGAGGGAGAAGAATGGCAGAGATATGTACCTTCATTTCCCAATGGATGTGATTTGTATTTCTGAATTGTAAAATTTTTCGCTACCCAAATCTCTATTGCTAATAACATATGCGAAGGGTATGGAGATCATAACATATGGAGGGTATAGAGATCTACAAGTTTCATCGCAGATCTTTAGAATAATACATAATGAAAGATATTGAATGTGTCCATATCATCATTTTTTTTTTCACAGATGTAGCAAGAATCATGAAATAAGTTCTAAGAAACCAGAGTAGTGTGAAGATTAAAATAGACACGGAAATTTTTTCAGATGAACAGTTTTCTCACTGTAAAATGCAGTTTCTGACCAACAAATGGTGTTTGGGAATTCAAGATGATTTTATAAGAAGTGTTGACTGAAATAACAAGTGCTTCTTTATTTTAGTTGAAAATTTTATTTTGACATGCTCAGTCCTAAATATTTTGATTTTTCCTTTGAAATGGTGATTAGCTGCCTGATTTTTTTTTTTTTTAACAAAGAAGAATCAAAAAACAAAATTCACACACTGACCCAAATTTTCAAGTGAAGTACCTTCCCCAGTTTTGGTATAGTCACTGAGGTTAAAATGAATTAGTCACATAAATCCAGTCTCCAGTTTCCTGAGGCATCTATAAGCAGAACCTTTGGATAATACCTGGAATAAGTATCTAAAGAAGGACGTTTTTACTATGTTGATGGTGGGAGCTTGTTACAGTCACCTTGTGTGGAAGTCAGAAATCGATAAAGATCTTCAGCATTCCGAACAGGATTACTACTGAGAATTGTCTGATTCTAGTATATTTTTCCACTAGTATTGGGAAGAATCAGATATTCCTGAATGCAATAGGCAGCAGATTTCATCATCAAACAATTCCTGAACCACCAGGCAGTGATTCTACTGGTTTAGATTTGTTTGCTATTTTATGAAATATTTCTAGAAGAAGTGGTCATAGAATATAACACCAGATTGAATGATCTTAAATGAAGAGAAACAAAAACAACTGCATAAGGTCATTTGATATATTCAGGAAACTATTTTATGAAGCCACTTGATCTGAGAACTTGGATTCCTTGAAGAGAAGGTGGCTTGAAATTGCTTTAAGTGAGCAGCTTAATTTTTCTGTATTTCAAGGATGTAAGAATGAGCAAGGACAATGGTTTCAGATCCAAACTTAATGAATAAACACCTGAAAAAAACCCCATAAGATGAAAGCAGAGATGTCAGATTTTAATATGTTTTATAATTCTCAATTAAGAGCAAAATATTTATATCAATAAAAATAAAGAACAGAGAAAGCAGTGGGATTCCACTGAGAGTGGGGTGAGACTGAATATATTCTAGATATACTTGAAAAAAGACCACATTGTCTATGCTTGTACAAGCTTGATCATAGAGGAAACGGTAACACAGGTACAAAATTAGACATTTAGGTACACATAAGAATTTAGGATATAAGAAAAAGAACCAAAATTATTATGGAACCACAATTCACTTCGGAATAAAAAGCATATAAGAGTCATTGGAAAAGGTCATTTGGAAAAATTCTTATGCTCCTTGGCTGAACAAGATTATCAGACTTTTCTATATGTTAACTTACTTCTAAGGATAACTTGCAGGTGTACCTAAAGAATACTTAATTTTTGCCAAAGTGGATTACAAATAGTCTTGGCAATTTGGGATAAGAAAATGAAGATCATTTAATCTACTTGAAAGTGCAACCTTTTGTTTATGTTTTTCAGGTAAGAATGAAGGGTTTAAACAGACCTTCTTAAGTGTTTCAAAGACTAAGATACTTGTATAGCTCTAAACATAGGAACACTTTTGTTGAAATCTACAGAGATTCTACCTTTTTGCTGAAAATATAGACAAATCTGATTCCTGTCATGTAAGATTAGAGATCATGGAATAATTTCACTCATCATTTGAAATACTCCAGTGTCTTGATAACATGGGTACTATTCACCAGAATTCAGTTATGCAAAACAATGTGTCTCATCTGAAAGAAATCACTTCCACCAGCCCAGTGGGCCTGATACTAATGCAGAATATTAATTCAGTTCTGAGTAAGAGGCTTCTCTTCTGGATCTCTTGCTAACATCCACACAATCATAAATATTCTGCAATTGTCTTCCTAACAAATATGAACATAACTGCATGTAAAGTACAAAAGAGAAGTTTATCAACTTGGAAATAAATACTGCAAGTTTCTCTTGGTAAGTCTATAAAGATTGTACAATTGTAAGCAAGTACAGCTTAACCATACAGTTTGTTTGTAAAGATATCCAGGTTGTCCATGTCATCAGCGCAGCATACTTTGCCACATCAGAGAAATCTTTAGCGGTCTATTAAAACAGTGATGAGGAATGAAAAGAACTTCACATCTACATTTGAAACAGGAAGAAAGTTGTATGAAACACACTTTTTACTGTGTATAAACAGCAAATTAAACACTGCAAAGTATTTGCTCCCCTAATACCATTTTTAACGATTTCTGTGAATGCTGTCTTCCCCAGAACCAGTCTTTCAACATCTACAAAACAAATAATTCCTTTGATCAGGATTTAGCTTATTAGAACAAGAGTGAGACATATTTGAGAAATTATTTTCAAACTGCTAAGAGTCCTGATTATTTCAGCCTGGAAATTCCATTTTACCACCTCTTTCACTCTCATTTTGCAACCTCAGCTGTACTAAATAATTTCCTCAAGTTAATAAATGCTGAATTTATATGGCAGTCTTCACCTTGATCCTCCTCTCAGTCCAGTAACTGGTGCTTTTGCAGGGGCCTGCTGGGTTGTTGTGGTTTCTGTATCCTACTGTGGGCTTTATGTATTTAAACGTGCTGGTTTCTTGTATTATTCAAGTCTCTCATTGGGGCAATATTATTGTACAGGAGTGTTGATTTAAAGAGAAGCCTTTCTGAACACACAAATTCGCTGTCAGTAGCCAGCAGAAGGCAGAACAAAATATTTGACACTTTATAGTCAATTTGAATGCAATACTCTGATATTCTATCTAGCCCAGAAAAACCTCAGTGGGACCCATGAATTATAGATCACCAGTACAGAGGTTAACAGCTGGAAAAAAAATACATACTTGCAATCAGTAGTATCTGAATCATCACATATTTTTTTGTTTGAAGCAGAGGCAAAATCTTCAATGCCTCTGTTACTTCAGTCCTTGGGGTATATGTGTTGTGATAATTAAAGCAAAGACACTATCCACAGGGCTCCACTTCTTTCAGTACACAAAATAAGTGGTATTTAGTTAATAAAGAGTATTTTGCTTTTCCCGTATTGTTCGTTGTGTGGTCAGTGGAATTTCTCAGCCCCCGTGTTTTTTTTTATATGCACACAAATCATATCCTACGCTGAAGACGAAATGGTGAATTTCGTCCTGAGTTTTCACGTGTTGTTTTTCACCCTAGCATCTGATGCACTTCATAAATATTTACAACTATATGAGAAGCTGATATTTAATCACCATTCTATATGCACAAAGAAATTAAGGTCTGAAGTTTTCACTAAATCTTAGGTGCCAAACTTGAGATGCCTGTGACCTGAAGCTTTAGTTGTTAGTATTATATATCTTCCGCTCCACATTGTCTGTACTTGGTTGCAGTCCCACGCAAGGCATCAGCCTCTCTTTCCACGTAGAGGTTCAGAATCTCTGTGGACAAGGTTTGCAGCAATCCGGTGCTGTCTGAGGGATAAAAAAAAAGGAATTTTTCAATGATTTATCATGTCTGATTCCCACAGATTCCAACAGAAGAAGATACATATTATTGGCATGCATCTAACTACTCCCACCAAGACTGAAATTCAAGATGACTCTTCAAATCATAGATGGCAAAGTTTTTAAAAAAATCAAGCCTTAGTTCCTCCCTCATCAAACAAACAAACAGGGAAAACCGAAGAAAATCTAAAAAGGAAAGAAAAAGCCACAACCCAAAATCCTGAAACAGTTTGAAACTGCTCCTAAAAATGGAGTATGAAATAGTCCCATAGAGCTTCTGTTTGCTGTCTGGAGTCTGGTGAAGCTTGTAAAGCAGTATAAAAACCTTGTCATGATAGATGGTACCACTAGCCCTGCCTGTAATATAAAAAGATATAGTCAGTGTTCATTTCTCCATATTAAGGCAGCTCTTTTCTTTTTCCAGAAAGTTCAATATGGTATTCTTCAACTAATCATGGTACCCATCTGAATTTCATTCCTGTGGAGAAGTGACCTACCTCATTCTCTCTTCATCCACTCCTGCTGTCCCTTTGCAAGCTGCCCTGGCAGAGAACTGTGGATACAGCTGAGAGGGCAAAAGGGCATCAAATTGCTGAACAGAAGTAAGTAATTAGGCTTCAGGTGAATGAGGATATATAGTGTAAATCACATCATTGCTTTTGCTTATAAATATAAATTATCCATTTTCCCTGTAGCTTCAAAATCACTGACATTAAGTCCTCAGCTGTCACAACTGATAAGCAAGGAGTAACGTTAGAAGAACAGAAGAACAAAAATAAGAACTATCTTACTGGAAGAAGACAAGGAAGAGAGACCGAAGAGGTAGCTGGAAGAGGAAGCAGGCATTTTTGGGGGGAATGGGGCTTTCCAGCAGAAAAAAAGCATAGGAACGTGTTGCTCAGCTGAGGAACAGACTAGCATGAGGGAAGAAAAGAGCTGAGCCAAGTGTTAGGTGGCTGTAGGAGGCACAGTAATTCACTGCTCTGGTCCGTCAGCGCCCCTTTGGCCTGTTCCAGTTACACTTCATACTGCCCATTTCAAACAAACCAAAGTCAGCAAACCATGTAAGCAAGTGCTTAAGTTCATTTTTATTCTTCATTTAATAAAGATTACACAACATTGAGTAAATATTATGCAACACACTTCTATTTCTCATAGTTAAATGTAGTTCTTATCTGCTTGGCTTAACAGGAGTGTTTTAGGGTTGTAACACAGAAGGATGTAAACTCATGAGGAAGTCAATTCTTGGCCTCATTCATGCCAGTGGTAAAGCTCTGATTGTATTTCATGGGAATAGGATTTAGTCGGAGTATTTAGCTTAATTTCTAGCTGTTGTTTACATTCTTGTGCATTTTACTAGTATAGAAATCTCCTATAAAACAATTCTGTAGTAGTAAATTTTTCACACTGACAATCTTTATTTTAAATGGGATCTTTCTAGAAACTACATTAATGCCATAAAGTAAAATAATTTTTTAAAAAAATATGTAAAAAGAAATACTAAAACATAGAAAAATGCTAAAATTTTTTAATAATTTCAAAACCTCATGAAGGCCGCAGCATAATTTTCAGCCAAAATATTTCTAAAACTAGCAGCCCACAAGAACTCTGGAACACCCATGTGGAAACATGTTTTTCATTTTGGAGTAAATATTTTTTCCTCATACACAGAAGTCTTGTCTTTAAATAGTATAAAACAGACGAAAATAGGGAGGAAGTTAAGCATTTTTGTCACGCAATTAAAAATGAATTATACATAGCTAAAGTCAAAGTTATTTCTATGCTACATTATGAAAGTTTAGAAAAATAAACATTTCAGAAACTGAATCTTACAAAGTGAAGCCTCGGAAATCTCTTAATGTAGAGTGTTTAGTTTTCCAAGTACCGTTCATCTGATCATTGTATGTTTGGGCACCTGGAGGTGTGAACCTACCGACTGTGGACTTTCAGATGCCGTGATTACTCACGGACAATAAAATGTGGAGATTTGTCAGCGTTCTGTGTCATCAGGGGTGTCACTGGGAGCACAGCCTCAGAGCACCGCAACGGAGGTCTCTCTCAAACTACAAAAGTCTCTTTAGAAGAACAGTTATTTTAATTGAAAGTTACAAGCTGTTCCTAATCTATGTTGTCCCGCCGCAGCTCTCGCAAGCATTAGGATCGGCTTTCAGCACTTTGTGTGTACTCTGTGTTGGAGGAGGACAAATTAGAAGTCCTAAAGACAGAAGTTAGTTTCCAGAAATGAAATTCAGCATCAGAACAAGAAAAGTTAGTAAGCAATAGTCTCTTCTCATCTTTTTAGCTTCAAACACATAAAAGAACAGCACCTATTTAAACATATCCTTCCTGTCATTAACCTTTTGTACTCTGCACATCTTGTGTATGAAAGGCATCTCTCTGTCTTCTCACAGTCCTGAAAACTGGCGTTTTCTATCCGTGGAACAAGTAGAGCAAATCAATTAATAATAACAATTTTATCACCAAGTAGCTATATCAATTGCTGAATCTTATTTTTCATCTTTCAAATGATCAGATATCTATACCATGCTTTTCCTAGAGGTAAAATGATGCACTTCTTATTGTATATGTTTTCTCTGCTCAGTTGCATGTTGGTTTATGTGATAAGAATGTTTGGTCACAAGTTTCCCAACTATATGCCAGAAAAGATTCAGAGAATGCTAACAGTGGTGATTAAGAGTATGAAAACACGTACACAAAGAAAGGTTGGAAAAATTGCACTACACAGAAAATAGTGCATAAAAAGGCTATAATAAAGTAGAAAAAATAATTAGTAGTATGAAGAAAGGCATACTGGGAGCTTCTTTTCTAGTATAAGAAAATAGCATATTCAACTGCAGTTAAAGTTGTCAGATTAAAAACCAATGAGAAGTATTTTTGTATAGTACATAATTATTCACCAGCACTGATAATCACGGAAAGTTCCAAGGATGTGCAAGATTGAAAACTTTTCACATATGCATATATTTACATATGTATTTCAAGATTGTCCAGAATAAAATTTAGCATCATAAATTTGAAAGACATTTCAAATTACTGGCTAAGTGTCTTTAACTGTAGATCACATCTATTTTGTAAGGTAGATTTGCTTACATTTGCCTTCATCAGAAATCCGCTGAACGTTTTTGTCAGTAAATAAAACAGGGCAGTGATGAAGACAATAGTGTTCTAAACTCTCTGTTGGTCTAATCCAGCGCGGCTTTTTCTTTTTGTGCCACCAGTTGTCAATAGAGGTGGTGCCAGCATGTTAAGGTACATGACGGAGAGCTGAAGGAGCACAGAGGCACCACAGCAGGGCTGGGGGAACCCCAATCCCTAACCAGAGAAGCAAGCCCAGCCCCACCAGAGCTCTCCCAGGAGAGTGTCAGCCCCTGCGTGGGGGTGACACCCACGGGGATGAGTCAGTGGAAAGGGTCTCCAGAGCCCTTTTGGACTGAGGACCACGGGTCAGAGTGTCCACGCACAACTGGAGAGGCTGGAGTGCGTGTGCCCTGCAGGGGTGTGTGTCTCGGTGAGCGATTGCTAGTGAATACCAAGCTGGACTCAGCAGTGGATAGAATAAGGGCCTTGGGAGCCTGGTATTGGAGCGGCCACAAGTCTGACCTGGGCACTGCAGAGACAAGAGGGTTTGAGAGTTGGCTACTGGAGGAAGTAGGATGTCCAATCCAGGAACTGGAGAGACTGGCCTGGGGTCAGCTCCCGGTGAGATCTTAGGTCTAGACCAGCTACCAGGAAGACCCATTTGCAGTGAGGCAACTGGGAAACAGCCCACTACTGACTGGGGCTGGGCAGACTGAGCGGTGGCAGCCTTCCCTCTGCCGAGCTGCGGGATTCAGTGCCCGCTAGCAGGTTCAACAGCAGGCTGCACAAAGGCAGTAGAAAATCCAAAATAAAACCAGTTTTCTCCTGTGGTGTTCTGTATAAACACAGACCAACAAGTAAAATATGCTATGATCATAATGCTTGCATTCTGCTTTTACCGTCTTTATTGGCTACTGTATCTTCATATTTTTATGCTGAATTATCCTTTGGATGTTACTACTTTCTATAACATCTTTAGTTTTGTAATGCTCTACTAACATGAAAAATACTATAATTGCTTCTGAAAAGAAACCTGTATTTACCTCTAAATGTTGCTTTTATTTATGATCACTGTACCTGCCTCTGACATTCTGAATCTCTTCATGGCATAAATTAGCAATATAATTTTAAAAACCGAAAGCTGCTCTGGAGCTTTTCAGAGGAGATCACATTTACTTTACAGTTGCTTGTTAATTGCTTTAGTGCCTAAGGATGTACAACATATGTCCTGCAAAGAGACACCCATATGGTTGTACGGTGTATGTCCTGGCACTCTGTTGCCACAGACTAGAAAACAGACTTCTGTTTAAAATGCATGGCCCAGTGCATGATTGAAGGTGTGACATATAAAGGATTATAACTGACAACATTGAAGCCCTACACCTGTCACAGTGCTGTGTTAGGAGGATACGTACGCTGTTTTGCTGAGAAAGGGAGAGGAGAGAAGATTGCCTTCAGTGAAGAAACAATTAAAGATATTTTATAATTTTGTACAGGGGAGATTTTCTTTCTCAACTATCTGATTTATTCCTGTCAGTATGACTCAGCTATAGCTCAATTTTGATTCAAAGGTTATAAAGTTAAAGAAGTTAGTAGGGAAAAAAATACAAGAGCATTAACTGGCTACATAGAACCAGATTTTAAAAGATAATGAAGCTTTTAAGGCATCAGAGAGGTGACTAAGGATATCTTTTAAAAGTATCTACATTTTTAGAGGCCTAAACAATTTAAATAGTCTAGCTTGTAGCCTTTCGGTTTTCTGGTGAGTATTATGGACATATTTGAATATTCAGAAAAAATGCAAGAATGTGCACGGCCCTCGGAAGCTCAACAGTCGTCGTGGATGACTGTCATAAACAAAGGCAAACCTATTGCAACAAAATAATTGCACTCTAGCACTCATACTGTACTTGAGGTTCATCCTCAGCTTTAGCTTTCTCAATGAAATACTTAGGTAAGGGACTAGTCTAAGGAAAAGATTGGTCTCACCTAACTTCAGCTATTTCAAGGACAGTACTACTATAGCCTAGTCTTTCATTGCGCTACTGCAGTAGATAAGCATCTTTAGGACTTGTCTCAGAGTAGAGGGAATCACCCTGTGGAGATGCTCAGCTCTTTTCACTGACTGACTAGATACTTAAGTAAGGGATTTCTCTCATCTAAATTTAGACAGCCAATTTACAAGCCTGGTGTTTCTAAATAGTTAATAAAAAGTGAAAGACGTCTCTTCAGAGTGAGTCATCCTATCTGAAACCTGAGTCATGCTTCAGTGGTGCCTCGCTCTCTTCATTGACTACAGAGGAAGCGTAGGAGTACTCCTACGCTGGAATCGTCTCTTACCTCAACTATTTCATTTAAATGCTTAGGTTATGTGAGATTAATTAAAGTTTATGTGACATTTGACAGCAACCTGAGTATTTGCTGGAGTACCTCTTTCTCCTCCAGGTTACAGATCTTCCATATTACGATCCGTTCTGCTCGCAAAAAAAAGAGTGTGTGACGGAAATGATTTCTCCTGTTTAATTTTCCCCATTGGTATACATTTTCTGAGGTAGCTATAACTGTAACAAATTAATCCTAATACTTTCTATTTGAATTGGGGCTGGGTAGCTAAAAATCACAATGTAACAATATCTCAGGGTGCAATAATGAAGCAAGCCAATTCCAAATTCTCCCCTTGATCCAGAAAATTAGGTGATTTTTTTTTTCTACTGTCCTCATGGTTATAGTAATTTGCTAATTGAAGAACCAGAACACAGTTGAATTGAAAAGGCTTGTTGTGAAAGGTTATTTTAAAATTCCACAAAGAAAATCTACTCAAAAATGTTTTTGTCTTCCATTTTCAGGATTTTAAAGATAACAAGTCTGATAAAATTCAGAGAACTGTATCAGAACAGACAAGTCAAGTAAGAGGCATTTAAGACAGCAGTGAGTTAAGCCATCAACTAATTGTCTTCTTAAGGACATTTGTAGTCTTCCTACATGAATGTTTACTAGAACAAACTAACTCTTCAGCTTTATTCAGATGCTCCAAGTCAAAATGCATTTCTTTCTTTAGGAATATGCTCATGTCTAAGTACAGGTTATATAAATGTTGTAATAGTCGCACATAGAATAATCTCATGATCACTATACTTTTACATGACATCTCTCTTTTCATTTCTTCTGTTACATATAAACGCATCATTTGTCCCTTCAGGAAGCCCAGGTACCTTTGTTTCTAGGTACAGTCATTTACTGATGCAACACCTTTCTGTAAAGGATTTTTGATCTTATATTTTTTTCCAGTTCATGTAATTTGTGAAGCCTTTCCCAGATGATGTCACTAAAATAAATTATTTAACAAAATTCATAGGAACTAGTACCAAGAACATCCTCTTGTAAATTCTCAGAGGAAGCTTCTCATATGAGCAGATTATTCCATCACTGCATTACTGAATTTTTGCACCTCACTCTAAGCCATATGTTAATACCTACTGCTAGACATAAGGTTTCTAGGAATCTCATCTAGCTCAGTAAGGATGCTAGAAGCACATGGGGTTCAATGTTTGTTGGTGCAACACTTAGCTGGTGCAAAGCAAACTATCCTTGTACCCTTCCTGTTGGGCAACCTGTTGCCACCCAAGAATTTTTGTTGGGCAGTGGGCTTAAATGGCTGGGAACCCCATTTCCTTCTTTTTATCCCAATGGCCTCCTGCAGGAGGAAATGAAGAAAACATAAGTGACTTAAAATGAGTGTTCCACCCATATTTTTCTTATTGAAAAATGTTATTTATAAATATTTCCTGTGAAATCCAACTTAATCATGTTTACAAAAACAGTGCTGCTTTGATCCTTGTAATGATCGGTTTAAAACCTCAGAATTCAGCATTTATAATTGTTTCTGTTTTAATAGAAAAACAGATTTTCAGTTCATCTGCTCTGAAAGCCCACTCTCCTGGCACTATTGCAGACTAACATTTTTGTCAAGGGTCGCCATAAAGAGCAAAGCAGGATTTCACAACTAATAGTAACAACAGTAAACAAAACAAAATTTACTAACTTAATATACTTTTTTTTTTTTTTTTTAAGATTTGACCTGAAGAACAGTGAAACACAGATATGATAAAGTTCATACATGGCAATGGTATGAGGTCTGTCTCCACTTTTTATCTAAGTATATGCATTCAGAATGGCTAAATTTTACCTTGAAGGCTACTAACAGGTGGCCAGTTTACCTGAAAAGAAATGTAGTGTTATTTAGTTCAGGTCAGAGATTTAGTTTTAAAGCTGGTCTTAGGTAGTTTTCAGGAAAGAAATTCTGCATAAATGTGACTTCAGTGCAAGACAAACATAGAAAGGGGAACTTTCCTCCCATCCTTTCTGCAGACAAAGTTGTTTTGACTGAGTTAAAACATATACATACACATATAAACATACAGATATAAATATAAATATATAGGGAGCTCACAGTCAACTGGTTTAGTGACAAAGGTCAGTACAGAAATTTGTCAACCATAATATTTTCCATTCATTTTATTGCCTCTTTAGTTTTCATTTATCCAACCCAAGATAGCTTAGACTGTATTTTATTTTTATTTTTCTATATTTTATCTGTTTCAATTGTACTATTTAGGGTGTTATTAATAGATTACAATCTACTACTTAAGTTAAAATTAGCTGCTAGACTTAATTAACTGCTAGACCTGACTGAAAAGGGATCTAAAACTATATATGGTACTTTTAGAAATTTAAATTAGCTTGTAGGCCAAAAATATTTTGTTGTCAATGGAGCATATTAAAGTTGTGTAAGTTTGTACCATTAGTCTGTGATTTGCATTTACACATAAAGAATGACATTGCTTACTGTATTTTGACCTCTACTATTCTATAGAGCTAGAAGCTCTACACAGTATTTTATTTTAGAACACATTACATATACAGAACAAGGAGGCAAGGGAAATAATCAGCTGCAACAATGAAATCTTAAATAATTGAGACGGGATTTTTATTAAAAGCCTACCTTTTTGAAATCAGATTTACTGTATTTAAAATTGGCATGTGTATTTGAAGAAAAGTTGTTTGGAATGATTTATTAAAAATCTAGAATTGAATTTTTGAATTATTAGCAGCAAGATATTGTTTTGATAGGAGAAAAAGAAACAGTAATTGTATACAGCAAGACATAAAGTTGAAGATTATATATTTGTGTTTTTGAACAAGTTTCAGTTTATATACTAGCCTAGATGTGACTTTAATTAAGTAGACCAATATGAGCCAATGGAACTACATCTGCTCCTTTAAATTATGCAGGTGCTTAATCTCTGCACACAGTCTCCTAGGAATGAGAAATGTTTTGGTTGTGAAACAAAGCTAGATCCTTGCTTTATTTATATCTTGAGACACAGCCTCAAGTCATTCATGGTAACCCATGTAATGCTTTGGTGAAAATACACTAAAGCCTGCTAATATTGACTGTATAGCTGCAAATGACATGTTGTATTTTAGTTTATGGTTTCACAACTTTTTCAGTAAAAATTTTATATTCCATTTCTTTTCATTTCAAGTATGTTGTTGGTTTTGTTTTGTTTTGTTTTGTTTTGTTTTGTTTTGTTTTGTTTTTTCCTGGGGAAACCAAATATATTTTTTAGCAAATTTATCTCAAGCCCCCTATCATGGGCTTTCAAAATAAACTAAATGTCAATACATATTTTCCCATTTTCTGCAAAGGATCAGTTTCACAAAGTCACCAGATGGCGGTGGTGAAAGATACCTCTGGATATTTTCTAGTCCCTCTGCTCAAGTAGGGTCATCTAGAGCAGTTAGCCTGGGAATGTGCCCAGACAGGTTTTGAGTACCCCAAGGATGGAAACTACCACCTCTCTGGGTAACCTGCTCCAGTGTTTGTTCATCCTTACAGTGGACAAAAAAAACCCCCAAAAAACAAAAAAAACCAACTTCCATTTAAATGTAATTTCTTGTGCTTTGTTCTTGTGTCCATTGCCTCTTGTCCATTCATTGGCCACCACTGAGAAGCATCTGGCTCCATATTCTTTTTTCACCCCATAAACTATATAAATACACAGTGATAAGATTCCCCTGAGCTAGTTCTTCTCCAGGCTACACAGTCCCAACCCTGTCAGCCTTGTATGACAGATGCTCTGAGCTCCAAGCCCTTAATCATATCCATGTCTCTTCTCTGGACTTGCTCCAGTATGTCCATGTCTCTCCTGTCATGGGGAGCCCAGCACTGGGCACAGCACTCCAGACATAAGTAGAGGGGAAGGATCATCTCCTGTACCCTGCTGGCAACTCACCATCCCTGGAGGTATTTAAAAGACATGTTGATGGGGCACTTAGGGACATGATTTAGGGTGGACTTGGCAGTGCTAGGTTAACAGTTAGACTTGATGATCTTAAAGGTCTCTTCCAACCTAAATGATTCTATGATTCCTCATGGAGCCCAGGCTGCTGTTAGCCTTCTTTGCCACAAGGGCACATTGCTGGCTCATGATCAACTTCTTGTTCTCCAGAACCCCCACATACTTTTCTGCAAAGCTGCTTTTGGCCAGTTGGTCCCTGGCATCCACTGGTGCAGAACTCCTGGATTGCTTGTGCTCTGTTGTGTTGCTGCTCCAGCAGATCTCAGGGTGGTTAAAGGCTCCCATGAGGGCCAGGGCCTGTGAATGGTGACACTTCTTCCAGTTGTCTTACGAAGGCCTCACCTACTTCTTCCTGATCAAGTGGTTGGTAACAGACACCCTCCACTCACACTGGTCTGCTTGCTAATACTGATCACCCTTCCCTAGGCAGAGCTCCATGCATCCCTGCTGCTCACTCACATGAAGGGTGAGTCCTCATTCATGCCATCCTGGCCTGCCCTTCCTAGGGAGCCTATATCCAGCTATGGCAGCACAGGTGAGCTATCCCACCACATCTCTGTGATCCCATTGAGTTCATAGCCCTGCAACTGCACACAGACCCTTGATTCCTCCTGTTCATTGCCCGTGCTGTGTGCATCAGTGTACAGACACTTCAGATGGGCTCCACTCATGCTGATTTCCTGGGAAAAGGGCAAGCACATTCCCCATCATGCTGTCCTGTCTGCATTTCCTTATTTGTGTGCAACACTCGGATGGCCCACTTTTCAGTGCTGTTTTCTTCATTATGAGGTGTAATTGCCCACCCTTGCACCCTTTGGTTGCCAGCCCTGTCCACCACTTCCTTACTAAACTGGGCATCGTCATCTCTCTCTCTCCCTCCATTCCTAATTTAAAGCTCTCCTCACCATGTAGGCCAGCCTATTGCCAAAGATGCTTTCTCTTCACTTGGTCAGATAGATCCCTTCTCTTCCTAGCAGTCCTTGATCTTCAGAGATGCGAAAACAAAATCCTTGCTATTGACATGAGTTGCATAACAACAACCAGTTATTGACCCACAAGATCCATCCACTCCTCCTCAAGCTGTTCCCCTTCACCAGCGGGAATGAGGTGAAGACCATCTGAGCCCTCTTATCCTTGGCCATCACTCCCAGAGCCGTGCAGCCACACTTTATATGCTGTGGGTCTCTCCTGGCAGTATTGGTGGTGCCCAAGTGGGAGAACCGCAGGGGGTAATAGGGGGCCAGAGCAGCCTTGACAGCCTGTCCACCACATCTCAGATATGAGCCACCAATAGCAAGCAGCAAGCCTCCCTAGGCAACGGGTCAGGTCGGCAGACAGGGACCTGCAGCCCCCCCAGCAGTGAGTCTCCCACTGCAGTCCCCCAGCACTTGCCCCGGGCACTGCTGCATGGCTCAGGCACAGCTGGCTCGGGGGCTCTGTGGGACACAGCTCCCAGCCCCTCCTCTGCTGCCAGGACATTGACCTCTTCTGTAGTTAGAGATATGCAGGAGGAACAGGAGTCTCAGAGAAGATCCAGTCAATCAACCAGCCAGCCTGATTAACAACAACCAGCCACCAACATCCTCCCACGTAAACTTACAGGCTGGAACTCACGCTGGAAGAAATAGGCACAGCTTCTGTTATCCGTGCAATTGATTCTCAGCTCTGCCAAAGCAGTGCGCTGCTCTTAACAGCACTGCTGTAAGACTATATTCATTTAATGATTTGAAGACTGAAGCAAATGAGTAGGAGATTGCATATGTGGAACCAAAAATGTAAATTAGGTTCTTAGTAACAAGTAGCTTCTCTTCCCAAAATACATTATAATTTTAAAGAGCTCTGCAATTCTATCACTGTTGCATATTTTTTGTCCCTTCGAAGCCATAAAAATGTGAATAGTAAGGAAACTATATCCAAAACTATTTAAAACTTTTTTTTTTTTTTTTTTTTTTAAATATGTAATCAGAAGCCAGGTATATCTAAGCACAGTGCATAAACATTGTATTGAGTAAAGTTTTATTTTGACACTATTTACCATTGTCTTCTGGCATCCTCCTAAAGGTAGACTGTCGTTCCTTGGAGAACCTTGAAATTACAATGCATTGCAATGCATTGATAGTGAGCTATTGTTTGTTCCATGGTCCTCATTTTCTTTTGTATTCTAAAAGTCTAAAGCGCATAATCTCACTTACGTACGGCATATAAGGGTTTTGTCTTGTTTATTTTTTTCTTCTTTCATTTTCTCACAGGCATAGGAGTTGAAGGACCTAGAAATGCTGGAAGTATCTTCACCAGAATTACTTTTCAATTAAACATAAAATCACATACCTACATTTTAATCAAACAATCCTGTTGTGCACTCAAGAAAAAAGTCATGTCCCCCCAGATAGAAACATTCCTTCAAAGACAATGCCATATTCTATGAGTTTTATTGAGAATACATTGGTTTTCTCTGTAGTCCAAATAAAAGGCAGCCATATTAATTTTTCAGGAATTCTTATTTCCAAAGCTTAACTCAAGTAGAGGAACCTCAAGTCTCTTTGTGTCTACTAATCTTACACCACACTGCATATCAAAACAAAGGTTTCTACTATGGGGACATGTAAACCAAGAGTCAGTATTAATCCATTGTCATTCATTATGGTTGAAATTTTTTCTTGGTGTTGAATATTATTCATGGCAATAGGTAGATGTGGAAAATCTTTGGGAAACAAGAGGAGATTTTCTTGTTGTCTTATGTACTTATATACAGTTTTGGCTCCTGAGGGACTTCATTGCAAATTTGAACTTATTATCAAAGAAATAATTTGTCAAGGTGCCAGGTAAAAGAAGGGGAATTCGGGTTAGGCAAGCAGATGGTGTACCATCCAAAGAACATAATAATTCTGTCATAAAAGGAAAATTTCCCAAGTAAGATTGTAAAAGAGTGTTTGCTCCTGCAAACCTCTGAAGACTTGAAATAAAAAAATAGCTCAGAATCAAAAATATAAGGTAGTAGGAAATCCAATGAAAATCATTTAAAAAAGAGTTTTCCGAGGTCAAGGGGCTAACTCACTAATCCCACAGAAAAAATATTTTATATTTCACTACATCTAAGAACCATATTGTAGATTAAGTACTCCCTTCCTCGTCTTATACAAAATTTATGGATAAATCACTGCACAAAATGGGGAAAATTGCTTATGGTCTAGGTATCATTAGTTTATCTAAACCAAATGTGAAACTCGATGCATGGAAAGAACCAGCATAAAAGTTGGCAACCTGAGGGAACTGCATTGCTTTAATAATATATGTAAATAACATATATATAAATGTGATACAGCTGAAGCCACCAAAATCTATTCAATGTCTAGGCAAACTGTTAGCCTAAATTAAGTCTTAAAAAACTTTTTATAAAACAATCAGGCAAATGTACCAGAACATGTTATACTGTGAACTTGCAGCAAAGGCCAGTAATGGATAACATGACCAATTATCCAAAAGTAGAGCTGGTAAACAGCATTTCTCATTTAAAAATTCCCACAGTACTTTATAATCACTTACAACACTCAAATGCAAACCCTTTGAACAAAGACCGATACAGCCCACCAGTTGGAGGAGAGAAGTTTGACACTAATCCCAAGTTTTGTTTTTAGGAATGGGCCACAGGACAAATTCAGACATACATTGAAATGTTATTGTACTTTGAAAAGAGATTTTAAGAAATCAGTTTATAATTCCCAATATGTGCATACATTGTTCAAGCTTTAGTTTAAGCACTTTTCAGGGCAGCAGAGCCAATACTACTTGGAAATGGATAAATAGCTTAATAGTGTAATTGTTAAGCCCACTGAGTTACAAATGAGCATCCATGCTGAAGGAGGTCTTGTCTAAGTGTCAAAGCCTTCACAAGTAATAATGATAGATGAAAAGCAAAGAATCCAGTCTGACTTTTCCAGCCTGCCTTGATTTGCCCTGAGGTACCAATTAGGGGAATTTCTTGTTTTTCTTGAAAATTTAACTTGTGTTACAAGGAAGCTCAAATAAATACTAAACCACACAATACACAATTTTAAGTTCAAGATATACTTTTAAGTCCTCCCGTGAAAGGGACCTGCAGGCCAAATGGCCAACTGTTCTTCTCAAAGGTGTAGTTTGTTTAGATAGAACAGAGTAACAATGAGTAACACAGAAGCTGGAGCTGTTCTTCCCAAGGCTGGCTGAACCTGAAAGACTGAAGAGACAATTAAAGACATTGCTCAAGCCACAGAGTGAGGAAAGCTTGTACAAAGGAGAGGTTATGATGGTAGAGGAAATGGCTTTCCAGTTGAAAGAGAAGACAATAAAGTATCCTTGGCAATAAAACATCTCTGACTAGGTAAGAAATAAGTTAATCAGAAGGAAAACAAAACAAACAAAAGAAGAATATCCACAAACTAATAATCACATGCCTACCAAAATGTAATTGAAATCCTCAAAGGCAAACCACTAATAATGTTTTAAAATGTAATACCTATATCAAGTAAAATGATATGAACACAGTTGGACTATCAGCAGGGTACTTTAATATTGATACTGGGCCCCATTTTTTCCCAACGTTTTCATCAATTGTCTGGATGATGACACAGAATGCATCCTATGAATTATTTTCATTTAAGGCAGAAGTTAACATGACAATTAATAGAGCCTTAGTCCAGATGTACCCTGAGAAATCTGAGGTCTGCACCTGTGGAAACCTCCTGCAGTTTAACGAGATTTTCAAGGTCCTGTATCTAGCACAGAACAAATCCCATGCATCTGTGCATGTTTGAGAAGTGACTGGCTGAAAAGGAGGTTGCTGAAAAGGGCCTGGAGGATGAGGTGGCCTCCAGGTTGAGTAGCATAAGACAAAGATTCACTCTCATTGCAAGTGAAGCAAATCACATACTGGGCTATGTTAGGAGGCACATGGCCCACGGATTGAGGAAAGTTATGGTCACATTGATTTGGCACTGGTGAAGCTCCACTGGGAAAAATGTACCTAGTTTCCCCCCAGTCCTCTGCTCCATAGGGCTCCTGGAAACTGGAGAGGGTCCAGCAGATGCCTACAAAAATGGTTCGGGTCTTAGGCCACATGGGCTAAAAGGAGAGGTTGTGGAAGCTGGGCTTGTTTCCAAGAGGAGTTAGGGTGACCTAGTGGCTGCCTAGAACTATTTAAAGGGCTGTTACCAACATGAGGGAGTCAATCTCTTTATATTAACATACAACAAAGTTTTGATATAACATTAGGCAAAACTCACTTACTGAACCTTGGAAATTCAGATCAGATATTAGGCAAAACTTTGCTTTAGAAGGTAAAACCTGCACCAGAAGAGCAATGGAGCTAAATACTTGATTTGAAAATGGGAAAGGTTTACCAAAGAAAACTGTACTTGAAACTAATCTTTTCTTCAAGCTATCATTTATTGTTTTGAGACATCACCTAAATATATTTAACCCTTTTGCAAAAACTTTCTCCTAGAGAGGTCTTTCAGAGGTTACTTTGAAACTTACAGCCTAGTGCTTCCCGTCCTGTAGCTACTTAACTGGCAGTCTTAGATCTATTCTATTTAAGAAGTTGTTTTAAGTTCTTTTCTGATGAGATCTTTCTCTTTTGTCTCAGCCCTAGTTTTCAGAGTAGTGGAAATTTACTTGTCTGTAGTAAAACTAGGTTCTAATCTGAGGCTTAGAGCTGTTTACAAATATTCATTCACTCTGTCTGACACAGCTGTGTGGGGATTCAAATCAAACAGTGCTTTCAGAATAGGATACCTAAACTTTTCTCTTACAAAAAATATACAGAAAACTGTAAATCTAGGCTTAATATGAGCATAGCTTGCACAATGAACTTTGAATAGTGAGAATTTTGAGTGAGACAAAATAGAAACAAAAGGATTTGTGTGCAAGTCTCCCTTTTACTTACTGTGACCTTCCCAGAAGATATACTATCTTTCCAGAAAAACTTTCATCGGTTTCTAAGTTATAAAAAATTCCAGAGTCCTCTCTAGGCTCCTAGAAAACATTTTTATATTCAAGTTGCAGATATATAATCCACAATCTTTTATTTTGCCACCTTTCATGACATCAAGCTTTGGAAATTTCTTTACCCAAAGTAATTTTCTTTGCTCGTTTGCTCTCAGCAGAGGACTAATCCTCTCTTCCTTTCAGGGGGTTCTATCCTCCGGAGTGTGATAGAGTTCAACATCCAAAAAATTCAACAGACAACTTTCCTCTCTGCTTCCCAGGTGCTCTCTTTAAACATAACAGACTTTACAAGCAGAATGAGTATCATCCATCAAAATGTCTGAAAAAATAAATCCTATCTGGTAAAAATTCAGAAAACCTAGGTATAAATAATGCTAAGAATCTTGCCCGTTGTACATGCAAGTGGTACTCATGCAAATGAGTGTATCTAGACTCTCACAGGTACGTACATGCACAAGTCAGTATGGACAGTTTATCTGGATTGCAGATTAGTTGATCCGTATGAACAGAAATTGCTACAAAAGGACTAACTCCATACAAAACTATGCCAACTCCACTGAGGCTTATTAGCTCAAGTACAGCACTGCGCAGACAGCCAGAGCCATCTCAGATACTCTTCACCGGATGTTGAGTTTGGGATTGAGGTCAAGCATACTGAAGCATTGCCATTAATTCCACAAACTGATGTCCCAGCTGAGTTCAATACCTGATTACAGAAAGAGGAGCACTCCTCCATCTGTTTCTGGTATCAGCTATGCAGCAGCGACTAACAGCTGAAAGGCAGTTAGGAACAGATGCAATTTTCTCACCATTAAAATTCAAGATAAAAGCAAGCCAAGTCAATATCCAATGAGTGCTTCAAGATTATTGTTTGGGTTTAGATAGGTAAAAACAGTATGCTCTGAATCAGGCTTAATGTACAATATTGTATACATTGTGTATGGATTTAAGGAGACAGTTGTAGTCTGACAGGTGTACTACTGAGCCAGAGCTAATATGTTGAATATATAAAACCAGGAACTGGGTAAGTACATTGGGAATATAATGAACATGTATGTTGCATCATCTTCTCATCTCACTAGTTGGACCAAAGCTATAATCAGATTATAGGTGGTTCCAGTGACTGAATTTATTTTATTTCTTAAGGAAATTACTGGATTTCCTGTGTTATAAGCTGTATCTATCATCTTTATCATTTACATGAGAGAAATAAGAATTCCTCAGCATATTTTGATAGTATCTGTTATTCTCCTGGATATACCTGTGTCAGTGTTGAAGCTACCTCTGTTGTCTGGATAAATATAACCTGTTGGAGTGCTACTGCAAAATATGAGTTCTATTATCATTTGATGATACTATTACATAAACACTTCTGGAGAATATCTTATTCTGTAATTTTCCTTCCTAAATATTAGCTTTTCCTCCAAGAGAAAAGCTGAAAGTCTACTGAACCACTTAGCAGTTTACCTAGGAGAAGAAAAAAATATTTTAGTAACATAAGTTTGACACAGACCATCATATTTTGCAAAATTGCAATAGAAAAACAGAGCCTTTAGGTCCGTGTAATTTGAGTTATGCTGGACTAATTTTGTCAATGTCTGATAAAGGTTTCTTTGATCTACTTTTTTAACAGGTCCACAGGCTTGGACCAGCTGCATTTTAATGATGTTTATATGGGTGCTTCTTCCATTGCTTCTTTTCATTCAAGAACTTTGTGTCACTAGCAATCCAGTCTATGTGTACAGAGCAAGCTTGTAACTATGAAATTGAGTCCTGCTTGCATATTTGTACTCTATGTTAATCACATCTTTATTATTTGAATTTAGAAAGGTCAATGACATCTTAAAAAGCTATCCTTAAGGAAAAATAAATGTGGAGTAATTATTCTCCCTCAGAAGAAATAAGCTCAGAGTCCTTCAAATCCTTTTTCCTTAATCATGTTGTTAATAGTAGTTTGCCGTACGATGGAATGAATAAAGATGAAAGGCTTCTGCCAATGTCTAAAAAGTTAAGGTGAGTTACTATAAGATGCTCAAAGTTAGTGAGTGCTAGCAAGCTGTGTGGAGAGTACATATGCTGCTTTATTGCTATTTTTGAATAAGAATGCTTCACATAAAGCTATTACAAGAATGTTATGGTTCCATGGGTTTAATATGTGAATTGAGTACTCAATAAATGAGAAAGGTGAACCACTTCTGCACATACTATGCTAATGCTATGCTACAATTTTTTACTATGTAGTTGTAAATTTATTCAAATGTTTGAAAAAGAGTCTTATTCCCTTGAAGGTGTATGAAGTACATAGATTGCACAGGTAGTGAAAAGTGACAGACCATTTTTACCTTTGATAATAAGGACTCTAGGTGAGTGAGGAGAAACAAGTGCCAGCCTTTCTCCGTGTGTTTCAGATTCTTTGATCTGACTAAGTGGTGCAAAACTGTAAATCAGAGAAGAAAAAGATAGCTGATACCCACATGGGAAATGGTGCTTTTTGACTACATTTTTTCCTGAGCTCTCCATAGAGTTTGTATTTGCACCAGATGTCTCAAACACAACACCCTCTTGCTACTGCCTCTGCCATATTAAGCCATTTGTATGCACAGATCAGCATCCCTTAGTGGCATATCTGGCCATACATGTGACAAAATACTTGTTTATTGTGGACCCAGTCCAGCTCTGACTGAAATAAGTGGAAAGACTCATGTGGACTTCAGTAAGAGTTGGTTCAGACTCCTTGTGAACGCTAAGATTTATGACATCCTTAACATTTCATTTCCTCAATTTTAAGCACTTGGGTTTTGTAAATGACGTGCTGGATAAATGCACTGTTGTCACTTAGCAGACTTAACTGGTGTGTGAAAAGAAGTCTTTTACTTTGAGATAAACTGAGGAATGGGGGACGAGGGTCAGTTGCTCAGCTGGCATAAACTTGCATAGATCCATGACTTCTAACTGGCCTCCCAATATCTGATCTGTCAACAAATGGAATTAAAGAAAAAAGGTTGTATTTATTTGAAGAGGACATCTATGGAGGTGATGGTCACTTACCTGAGGATATAGCCTGAGCAAGAGAATATTAGAATACATGATTTCTAAATAAGATACCTAGGTTTTTTGACCCAAGATTTTCCTCTCTAAAGCACAGAAATCACAGATACAAACGTTATAGAGCAATTCTAAGAAGCTCATGAAAAAGTAATGTTATTGCAGGAAAAAAAAAGTTTTTAACTTTTAGCTAATATCTGCATGGAATGATTCTTATAAATGAAAACATTTAAATGTCAGGGCATTATTGAAGAAGTTTCTGTGCTGTTATTGTTTTCATCATTCCAGAGAAACATCTCCCTATTACATCCACCAGCAAAATAGTTATGTAATCACGTCCATTTAAAACTGAGGTTTTTAAGGTACTGAAGAAATTCAGCTCTTAAACGTAGTTTTGCTAATCTGGAAGGAAATCTTCCTGAAAAAAAGTTTTCAGCATAGTAGTTTCAACAGCTTTTTGGGTTATAGGTCATTAAACAGACATAACAAACATTTGCTTTCTTGCATTTTTGTCTACAAAAGCTAATTTAAAAAGAAAAGTGGATGTTGCATGCTGCTGTTTCACAATCAGGACTAGGACCCTTTGTTACAAGAAATTATTTGCAAAAAGAAGTCCTGGAATTGAGTAATCTAAGATAGTTATTTCCTTCTTCCATTATTCTTCAACAGAATTTTTTCATCAGCTGCCTCCCTTGCTAGTTGCAGGATAGAAAAGAACTGGAGAAGCCAATCTGGCCTGTCATACAGTGTAACAAAGTTACTGGCTTGGCTCAGTGGGAAAAGCTTTCCTTTAAAAACTCAGTCAACCAGTACTGCAACATTGTTACAAACCCAGATATTATTAAACCACTTTCTTAGATTAACAACTATTCAAATGATGCTAATATAGCAACAGTGGTCAGTTAGGTATTTTTTCAAGTGTTGTGCCTGTAAGGTTTAGAAGTAATTAAATTAATTATGTGTTCTCCAAACAAAAACATTCAGGCTGTAATTTTTACTTTATTGAAACTACTTAGAATAAGCTATTGGCAGGATTTGGTCAACACTGTATGCACAATTCAGACTCTAAGATCAGCAACTTTCCATTTAAAACAATTCTTTCCCTGCTTTGTTATCTCCCTTCTTTTTTTTTTTAGAGACAGGTTAATCAATACAGAACCATGAATAACAATGACTATAATGGATAATATTAACGGCTTGAGCCTGCTTCCCCAGAACTTGGCAGAAGTTTCTTCACTGACTTCAGCAGAATCAGGGACAGATGCCAGGGTAGCTACATACATTAATTTAAACTTTCATAAGGACACACACAATGCTTATTGATGAGATGAAGCAGCTGCCTAACCCTTCTCAAGTTGTAGGGCAGAATGTTATCAAAACGTTTACATATGGCTTTTCACCCTCGGTTTTATTACCTGTACAGTCTGGTAGAACAAAAAGAAGAAAGGGTCAGCTCAGTATTATTTCTCTTTTTTTTTGTCTTGAGATAGTGTGATGCATTTTGTAAACTATCTAATCAATTTTAAAGCTGCAGGGAATGTTCTAGACAGTGTGTGTGTGGGGAATCTAGTCAATTTTGGTGTAAACAGAAATGGAAAAGAGGAATGTATGCAACTCTTGCACATGATTAGCACAGCCATCTGTTTCACTTACCTGCATAATTGTCAGCTAATCGATTGCTAATTGTAAATGTCCAGTTGCTTAACAGCATTGTACCTGCTATTGCAATTCATTATCCCAAACGCTTTACACATCTTCAGTGCCTGAATTTTTTCCAGGAGAAAACAGTGAGAGGAAGATGTCAAAGGAAAGCAAAGAATGGAGATACAGGTAACGAGGGAGGAGTGTA
>JMFS01037159.1:0-27479 GCA_000699545.1 Podiceps cristatus
AAATAAAATAAAATAAAATAAAATAAAGAAACTGAAAAATCTTCATATTAAATATTACTAACTGCTGGAGTTTAATCAATATATGTTAGAATGGTACCCAATCTTCTATTGAATTCAGTGGTGCTGTTTCTAAACTGTGTCTAATAAGCTGTAAAGGAGTACTAAAATTGATAAAATTATCCACCATTTGCAATCACACATAAATCTTTCAGGGAAATACTCGTAGTTGCAAAATTTGACTGTATAATGGAATTATCCATTATGTAAATATTTCAAGGACATTAGCTGTAACTTGTAAACAGATTTTGGTTATTTATGTGTTTTTAAATGTTTCCTTAAATGCTCATTGATCACTTTTTTGGTTAGTTAAGCTATACATTTAGAAAATGCATAGGACTGTAGGCAATGTTCTTCCTTTTCCCATTCTGTATGTTACTTTTGAACAAAACTACTGATCATTTCACAGGGAAACAAAAATAGTTTAAAGATTCATAAAAACTGATTTGAAAAAACTCTGTTTATGCTGATAGTATGTCTCATAGTGTCTGCATTTGTTATCAGTATGTTCCTAAAGCGGCAAGCTGCACAAATATTTGGTAGAGACTGATGTGTTGGAGATCCATTACCAGAAGTCTTTGCTTTCTGATCTGTTCCCCCTCTGATCATTGTTTGTAGGGCAACTTCTCTGCTTTGCTCTGACAAGTGTTGTTTCCCAAGTAATGTAATGAAACATGGTTGATCACTGATTTATTTATTCCTCCCCCCAACATGTCCTTTATGTTTTGTTTCACATTTATTTTTAGCTGTTGCTTTTGTGGTCTTGCCCAGTCAGGGCTGGTGACCTGCAGTGTATAAGTGCATGCAGCTACCAGGGAAACTGCTGTAATGTTCCTCCCTTTTCCTCAGAATACCACAGAAATCTGTGCCTGAGGTGTGTGAACCCATTCTGAAATATTTTAAATATTTCAGTTTCAATAAAGTTTGAGGGGGTTGGAATCTGCTACCCTGATTGTTCTGAAATAGCACAAATATGATGAACCTCACCGGCGTTGGTTCTGCCACACATCTCACCCTTCCATTTTTCTAGACACTTAAAAATAACAAATCAGACTACAAATCACTTTTTGAGAAGGTGAAGGGGAATGCAATGCATTATGTTGAACTTCTAAAAGTAAACATCAGCTTTGCAGATGTTTATTTTCTAAGCACGTAGATATTCCCACTGATCTAACTGCATCTGCCTTACTCTGCCTGCATCCCATAGCATCCTTACGTTGTCTTGTTAAGCAGCTGCTGTATCCCGAAGGTCTTCGCACTCGTTTGACAGAGTAATGCCTGCATGCATCACTTGTGATGGCCTTGGGATCTTCGACACAGAAGAGCACTGAGCCTTATCTTAACTATGCTTCCATATTTTTTGCAGGTTTGTTGATCACTGATATTATCAGAATTATTTCTTATTACTAGTTCTTTAGATGCCTCAAGGGGAAAAATCAGTTCTAATATTTCCACTGATCCATGGAGGACCATTAAAGCAATGGGGAAAAAAGATATGAATGTACTTGAAGAAAGAAGATAACTTTTTCTGATGATGATGTACTGGGATGTTTTGCTTATGGCTATCTCTGCCTTTTGATTTGCATTCTTTTTATTCTGCAAAGAAAAGGAGCTGTGATTCATAACTACCTTTATTTGTTTCTCATCAAATGCCTTGGGATTTACCCATCATAGGAAAAGTTTTAATTACATTGTCAGTATTCATTAAACTGCATTTTGACTTGAAATGCATTTTCTGTCATGAATGGAAAACTTTAAAAAATTGTAGCTCCTTTAGGAAAACTATTTGAATTCCTTTAACCATGATAACTGATGTTTTCAAGGCTGAAAAGAGGCAACAAATCTAACTTTGCAAACACTCTAGCACAAAAATCAATGTAAACAATAATATGAGCAAACAGTTATAGAACCTGAAAGAAAAGCAAATGTTGAATAAATGAGAGAAGAAACAAGGCCTTGAGAAGTGGTGAAGGAACTGCCAAAATGAAATAACCTACTGCTGTCAACAGCTTGGCCATAGAGAAAAACCACTCCCTGACTCCCCCTGCTCTCGTTAACGTGGGCTGAGCCTCGTTAGGGTGGGCTGAGCATTGCCACCGAGATGGAACCAGCAAGATGACAAAACCCAGGAAGAGCCAGGCAATGTCAGACACAGTGAGTGACCCCTCCTTCATGCAGTCTCCTGATCACGTTTTAAATTAGAGCAAGATCTATTTATGGCGTTAACAGCAGTGAGTACACAGTAAGCCTCACCTAATTCAAGCTCTCTTTCAGTTTAATCTCTGTCAACCTGTTTTTCTTAATCCCAGTACTAGACTGGTAGAAAGGAGAAGGCCGGTCTTGGGTGGCCTCAGAGAGGATATCCAGTGGGACTGATTGTATCTACATTCAAAAACCGTAGGCAGACAAATTAATTTATGATATTCTCCATTTAACCAAATTCCTCAGCACATTATGTTCTCCAAAGTCTAATTAACCATAAGGTTATACATATTCTTTTAAATGTAGGCTCATTATAGCTTCTCCCTTAGGTATTTAACATCTTTGGATGCCCACTGCACTTTAATTTCTTTTTTTTTTTTTTTTTTTTTAAATTCACCCTCTCAGCAATCAGAGAAACCTGACTAGTTTTAGACACTTTGGTTATAGTTTTTGAACTAAGTCTTTGGCTGTTCTTTCTGCTGATTTACAGCAGCTGACAGATGATTAAAGCTCCATGTGTCCAATCACCAAGAAGTTATTTCCCTTTCTGCATTCTCTGATTGACAGGAAAGGTGAGAAATGAAAGTTCAAACAGACTGTAGCAAATGAGATAATTTTAAATTTACCACTGTGCAGAGAAAGCAGCACTTCACATTACCAAACAGAGAAAAAATAGTGCCCCAACTGTCAAAATTTTGACACTGTCAGAGTTTTCATCCAATTAAGTGTTTGATTTTCTTTTTGATAACAGGAACTAAGACATGATTATGATGTGTCCTGGATTCAACAAAATAAATCGCATGGGTTTTTTTGGTGTGTCCTTTGGGTATTTAAAGATGTTTTAATACTGTGCAAAATTCAGAAAACCAATGGGAAGGGATAGGGAAGGGAGAGGAAGGGAAAGGATGGGGAAAGGAAGGGACTCCTGAAATATTTGTGAAAAAATAATTCCAGATGGAGAACATAACTAAATGATAGATGAGAGAACAACACTTGAATATGATCAGAAGCAGTCTTACTTGCTCTTATGATTTGTTTGAGGGATACTCAGCCAGGAATCTCTGTTTAAATCCAGAGGACCCATTAAACAGGGAGACAGACTGCAGAAATGGAGGCAGCCGCTCATCACTTGAAGGTATTCAGGAGTTTTACACGCACAGACTTCTCTTCTTTAATCCCTAGTGTTGTTCCTGGGTTGAGAAATAACTGTATTGGGATTATGGGAGTCAATTTGCTCCAGTTTAGCAACTCATCACACAAGCACTTGCGTCAGGTAAAGATATGCAGAAATATGCACACAGCTATGATGCAAATCTAGGCACCTTTGGAAAGATACAGAGAACTCGTATTTCTTGATTATGTCTCTCATGGGACACTAACTGAACAATATCCCCTCTTGCTCATTAGGCTGAAACTCTGTTTCAATGTAAACTAAACTTACTAAGTTTTCTAGGCTTTTCACTATTCAGCTTAGCTAGCAGACAACAGTTTGAGTGAAATTCAAACTACTTCTCCAGAAAATACTTAAACTCAGTATTTGAAATCATCATTGCCTAATCAAATACTCCTAGTAATTTAGAGTGCAGCATAGCTGGTATTCTCATCTAGAAGAACCAGGTAACCAGTATTCTTTGAAGACTTTAACTTTGTTTGGTTTTCCTGAAAGGATGTTTGCTGTACATTAAATTCATTAGGCTGTGACTTAACTAACTAATATTAGAACTTCATGCCTTGGCTGTAATGTTATCTGAATCTAACACCATTGGAATATTAGTTCTAGTGTTTATGTGTGCCTGTAGAAATAATTCCTGTTATTATAACACCTATACAGCAGCAATCACAAAAAAAAATAAATAAAAAAAAGAAAGAAAACCAAAACAACCCAAAGACCAAATCCTGATGGGCTGATGGGTGAGATGCAAGCAAATTTCATTTGTCTCAGTGTCTTTGAGCCTAAACAAGTATGCACAGCATCCACTTTTTTTAGGAGTCTCTTGAGCAGACAATCAGGATTCCATGAGATTACATTTCCTGCTTCAGTGAATATTTGGGAATGTATTGACCCACTTCAGCTCATTTGGGATTATTTTAAGTCTTGGAAGAATGAGTGAAAGAGAAATGTAGTTAGCAGGCTACACTTGAACTACAGTGTTGTGATTCTCAAGCAGGAAACCAGTGGCAAGTGACTAATCAGCACGGTAGAGTTATGCTCTTTTATTACACATTCTCTGAAAGCACTGGGCCTGTCTCCCACTGCACTGTGCTCACAGTGATGCAGAGAAGGAATGTGATGCCTCCTCACTTTTGATAACACATGGCATAGTCTCAGAAATCCATAGGCAGTTTGTCTAGGAAGCTTGTAATGGTTAATGTTGTGTCCCAGACATGATTTTATTCCATGTTTTTAACCCTGGGAATAATTCTCGTTTGTGAATTCCCATCTTGGGCTCAGCTGAAAATGCTAAAGTATTAGAATGCTTTTGCTAGCAGAATAAGAACAAACTTTTATACTTTATAAATTTACAGATTTTTATTTCAGTCCCAATTTTTCTCTATATTGCAAATGATTCAACTCTTTGTCTTTGAGATAAATGCAATAGAAATAACCCAAATTTTTATCATCTCAGCTATTTTAATGTCCATGTGCACTGTATTCAGTGCTAGATTTAGTTATGTTCCCTGATCATAACTGCCTTACACCAGGGATTGTCTTTTAAAGTGCTGTGGGATCTAACCTTGAAATACTTCTCTCGTAAGACAGTAATTTTTAATTTTTTTTTCTCAAAGATTAGCTAATAGGTCAGGTTTTCTCTTTTTTTTTTTTTTTTTTTTTTTTTTTAATGGCAGTTTCAAATCTGCAGAGCTCATGGTACTACTGAATCCACCTCATTTCCCCCATTGCCCAGTCTGTATATATTTCCTTCCTATTTTAAAATGTTTAAAATTGTGAGGCTACAGGGATTTTTATGAAATTTCCTTTAATATGTCAAAGATTTCTTAGTTCTAGCATTATCCATGAAACACAAGAAATATGAAACACAAGCTCTGTCCTCTGTGGGCAGAATGCCTCTGGCAGATAAAACTGAAGGAATGGACTTTGTTACCCTACATCTCCAAAACAGCAATAGTTCCAAAAGTCACAATATTGCCTTAAGGTTATGTCTTATCTTACCAAATGCCTTCAGGGGACAGTTGATCTTTGTTCTCTCTCACACACTGAAATACAGTTCCCATTCCATTTATTAAGGGAAGGAGATGTAAAAATTTTTTCTATATTTTTACCTCCTCAGAAATATGTTTACATAAACTTTGGTATTAGTACAAGAACATAAACAAAATGTATATTTTTTACAATGTACAATAAAAAAGAGGAGGGTTAGTTTAAGAAATATTATTCAGAATGGAATATTTTCATGCTTACTGATGGTTGACTTGTTTGGGTCTCTTAAAAATATACCTTTCTCACCAATATAAGGTGCTTTGTACTGGTGACACAGAAACCGGCATTAAAGAAAGCAAAGAATACAACAGCTTGCTTATTTTTCTCCTTTAATAAAAACTATGGATTTAAAAATAACTGTAATCCAACCATTTAAAATCCATTCAGTGCTTTTCAGCTTGAAATTGTGTCTAGTAAAAAATGTTGGCAACAGTTCTGATAAAGACTTCCATTTGAATTTCAGCGATCTAGAGTTCTGGTTCTCAGTGTCAGAGGTAGCTTCTGCTACTTAAGAGTAAATAGGAATAGCTAGAGTCGGAGTATAGACAGACACAGAAGATATTGAATACAACAGAAACATGTTTTGCTTATATATGCTTTTCTATAAACTGTGCTGTATATGCCATACCAAAGTTAAACCAAAGATGAAATACATTTTTTTTAATAGGAAAAGTAAATCTGCTGGCATAAGACAGAAGAGAGCCAGGAGATGATGGGCTATTATTTTAACAGCATCTCAGGTGTCAAAAGGACTGGCAATGGAGAGCAAAACAAACTAGTGCCAATGTTTGGGAGGCCATAGGTCAAAGCTGCCAAATCTCATTTCTAATGTTGTTCCAGCCCAAGACAGCTGTCATGACTAAATGTTGGTTTTGTATGGCAAATACAAAAAAATACTAATGCTCTGATGATTTTTATTATACATTTAGTCATTTTGATTCAATACAGGGGGAAAGGTGGAGGGAGGCAGCTAGAGAGAATTAAAAAAAGGTGGAGATGTGCAGTAACTAATGCTATGATGATTTATACATATTATACATTTAGTCATTTTGATTCAATACAGGGGGAAAGGTGGAGGGAGGCAGCTAGAGAGAATTAAAAAAAGGTGGAGATGTGCAGTAGGAAGGACATTCCACCTTTAGGGGAAGTCAAATCACCAAGCCAATTTGGAAAGCTGAGATTTCTGTCACAGAAAAAGAAGAGAGAGTGGAAAAAATGCCTTTAAAGTTAATAACGTAACAGTTTCTGCATAGGTAAATGGCATTAGGAAGAAGCAATGTAGTTGAGAGTTGACGGAATGGGAGCAGAGACCCTCACACTAATGCCTATGGGCAAGACGGAAACGTTCATTAATATTCTCTATGTTAGTTCTGAAAAAGAAGAGGAAAAGAATAGTACAGAGAAAGCTGTTCTGTTAGAAATTTAATCACTTCTCAAGATAATGTGCACTGATTATTGAGCCAGCATGTGACCCAAGCAGGGAAAAGTGGTTAATTCTTATGTGATGGAACTAAGCTTCCAATATTGCTGTAACACTCTACAGTTCATGACCTATCCTTGCCATCGTATCCTATAGGCTGCTTGGGATGTAGCTCTTTGATGTGTTCAGACATCCAAAAAAAATTCTGCCTAGTGCTTGTTTCCTGCTTCCTTTTGTAATCTGCTTCGATCAAGAAATATCATGTCTTCTGAGATGTAGTTCCAGCTCTCAAAGTGTTCAAGTTCAGAAGGACCTGGGCACAAAGCATCTTTTTTTTTTTTTTTTTTTTTTTTTTTTTTTTTAAAAGCAGTGAGAACCTGCCACCTTGGCAGTCCTGGCTCTCACTGAGCTAGAGGGTTCACAGGAGGCAAGGAGAAACCACCTTTCATGAAGGCTGTATCCTGCCTTTGCGAAAGTCTGTGACTTTCACTCTGCCATGAAGTAATCGTAGGGATTACTGCCTCCCACAGAAGCAGTACCCTGCATCTAGACAGAAGGAAATGCTCCTGTCTCCCCGCTTCCCCTGGGTTCAGGCCTCAGTGAGTACAGGGATGCAGGCTTGGGGTGAGCCCTGCTTGAGGTCCAGGATGGGTCTGAGACGCTGCAGCTCATCGGGACGTTGCAAGCGGGAGAGGTGCTGCTCTAGAGCTGGTCCGCTCGGCCTGGAGTGGCGGGACCAGGGTAAGCGCTGCTCCTGCGGGCACACCAGAGAGAGGCCCTTTCTCCAGGATGAACCTAGGGTCAGGAAAAAGAAAAATGTATCATCAGAGTTACCATTTTCTGCTGTATATCACCAATCTTTCTCACTTCATTTTCTAGTAAGCCCCATATTTCTAGCCCTGCCTTTATTTACATTTTCTTTTCAGAAACTAATCTTGATCATGAGTGCAGCATACAGGCACTAGTGAGAATACTTTTTGTGACAAAACCAGAGCAAATATGCAGCCATGTGTAGCACTGTATGATTCATTTTATGTTTATCCAGATCACAAAAGTATTTATAGTGACTGCCAAAATGCAAGTCACATTTAAACTAAAAGAGCTAGTATGCTCTGATGTGCAAGTAATGTCTGACTTCCTTTCTTATCACGCTACAAGGAATGCCATCAGCATTTCTGTTGTCTGGCTGTTTCTACCTATGGTTACAGCCCGGATGGGTAAATACAGACACTAATCTTAAAAAGAAGATCATTACCTGTTTGAAGAGGAACATAAGGAAGATGATCAGTAAGTTTCATAGGAGATCACTGTCTCTGTTAATTGGCAGATATCCTAGAAAAGCAAAATATGGTAGTACAATTAATTATATAAGCTATACTATACCAAAAGTTCAGTATTGTTATGGTCCTTTTAATCTTCCGTTCTACAAATATCTCTTGACTAAAAAAAAAAATCAGAAAGTTTCCCAGAAGAGCAGAATGCTATTACTAAGAGTATGGCCTTTCTGACAAGTGCCAACTGACAGTGCCAATTACTCTAGCTGCATACATAAAATATAACAATGTCTTGCAAAGAGTCTGATGTTCAAATTCTGCTATAAATTTTAATTGTACAAAAATATGGTAGAAGACTATGCAAAAATAATTACTTCTATATGTCTGTGCTTATCAGCTTTGTGAATTTTGAGACAGACAGTGACAATGTCAATACATGAGTGTTAATACAACCAACTATGAACTTCAGTTAAGGCTGATTTATTTTTGGTGATGAATATTAGAAGCAAGTAATCCAATGCATCACTTGCGACAATGCAAACAGACTGATTACATATGCACCTAGCACTGGGGCAGGCAATTCTGCTGTGGATCCAATCTTATTTTCAGTTTGGGAGGAAGTTTGTTGCACACAAACTCTGCTGCATATTTAATGACATAAGGAATCCCCTTAGACCAATTAAATTTTTTGTTTACATTTCTGTTAGGTAAAGTTTTTTTCCCAGTTTGGCATTACTTACTGCAGTTACGCAGCTGATGCAGGATTTATTGCTCGTATGTTTTTCAGCAGTCATAAATCTAACATATTCAGAGAGCTGTTTCTTAGTAAAATTATACGATCATTTTTTTAAGTTGTTACATATTATTAACAATTAGATCCAAGCTAACAGTTTCTTTCTCCATAGTTTACGATGTTTAACATTTTGAATGGAATATATATTCTTTACTAACTTACTTTGTTCAATGTTGTCTTAAGTTCAGAAATGATATATAGGCTGTGAAAGGATATATTGCTATTTAATATATCTAGGACATATGAGGGGCAGGGGGATGCTGGTAGAATGCCATGGAAGGACATAATCTTGCAAAAAGAAATTACCTCCAGTGAAGTTACACCAACAAGGAAGTGGATCTGCAATATTTAATTCACTCTGAATCATTTAAAGAAAGGAAAACACTACAACTTGCATTTTCTTGCTGTTGCAGAAACTTCACAAAACTGTAAAACTGCACTGCGACGGGTTTTTATCTTTTATCTATTTAAGAAAGTAAATTTAATTCATAATGCATCAGCTGAGGCAGGTTGTGCCAGTAACCAGTTTTTGTAGCTAATACAGTTAAAACAACATCTGACAAGGACCTTCAGAGTCTCCAGAGAGCTCCTGGAAGGAAAGGAGGTAGGTAACAAATAGGATGAAAAGGTCTCAGGTACTTCCACTGACACATCGGAAATTGGCAATAAATGCTGAACATGAATGACGTCTACATAAAATCACGCACACACAAAAAAAAAAATAAATTAGCATGTTTCAAGTGTGGGTAAACAGTGTCCACTTATACTCTTATTGTCCATGATAGTCTAGACTTTGCTGAAGAGAAAATCATGTAAAAATGACATAGGGAAGATAATAGTGGCAAGGGTTTCATTTGTTTGTTGTCACCTGAATTGTTTTCAGCCCAGGTAAGTACATTAAACACTGGTGTTGACTACCCCTGTTTGGGAGTAGTACAGTTTATATTCTCGTTTATTGAAATACTCTAGTGAATGGCTATATACCAGTCCCAAATATTGTTTCAATATTCATAGGTATTGCAGAGGTTTAGCTGTGATGGAGGATAAAAAATATCATATCCAGCTTTGAATATATTGGCCCAAATGAAACTTTATCTTGACAAAAAGTCCCAAATCCCTGGACTTGAGTCAGGATTTCAAAGGCATTAGGACTGCACCAGCCACTTTCTGTAAATTTCACTATTCTTGTTTAATTAACTTCCATATTTCATTTGACTTCAAAAGCATTTAATCAGATGCAACTTGAATATTGTAGCTAGATCTTCCAAGAGACAACAGAATATCTAGAGAATATCTAGTTCTACTTTTACTGTGATCTGGGGTCTACCTGCAATTACTCAAATGACAGCACGATAATTCCCTGGCAGGGGAAAACTAGAATTAAGTTTTAGTCCAAACTGGACTCGGTGTGGCTGGGATGGAGTTAACTTTCTTTACAGAAGTCTGTATGGTGTTTTCCATTTGGGACTAAAATGGTGCTGTTAACGCACCGATGTCATGTTTTAGCCATGGCTGAACAGTGGTTGCGCAGTGTCAAGGCTTTCTCTGTTTTTCACTCTGTCCCCCACAACGATCCTGGGGCTGAGCAAGAGGCCGGGAGGGGGCACAGCCAGGACAGCTGACCTGAATTGCCCGAAGGGATATTCTATGCCCCGTAAGGTCTTACCGGTGGGGAAGTCTTTCCAAGGCGGCCATTGTCCAGGGACTGACTGGGCATCAGACTGCCTGGGGGAGGAGGGAGTGATCGCCTTTGCATCACTGTTGAGGTTTTTTGTCTCTTTCCTTCACTTATTAAACTATCTTTATCTTGACCTATGAGTTGTTTTTCATACTTTTGCTCTTCCAATTCTTTCGCAGCAAGCGAGTGAGTGGCTGGGTGGGTGCTTAGGTGCTGGAAAGACTCAACCCACTACAGTCACTTAGAGCCCTATTTTCCACAAACTCACCAACTTCCACTGCATTTAATTTAAAAATATTTTAGTAAATGTAAACCCATATACCGGAATCCTTCACTATTGCCATTCAATTTATTGCTAATGTTTATATTTGGCATAAGGTCAATGTAGTTCAGGGGCAGAAATAGCAGTGAGACACTCTCCTAAAATATTTCTAGCTCCTAAAAATGGCCAAATAATCACAAATTAATCACAAAATAAATCACAAATATGAGACATCCAGTCACATGCTGAGGTAAACTTTCTGTATATGAAAATGGTGATTTTTTTTCGAAACCAAATGTAATCAGTATATTAGAAAAAACACTGAAACGCAGACCACGCTTCCCAAGATGGGTTTTTAATTGCATACTTTTACTTGTCAGTGACTGACTACGTCATTGCTTTTCTGTGTGTGGCGTGTTAAGGTACTGTACAATGCCACCTAAACAGAGACAATTGTTATTTATAACTTGCAGATTCAAGATGGCTTCTCATATTATACTATAATACCAATGTCAATGTCTGGACAAATTTTATAAGATTTTATTTTTAGAATCTAATTTTTAAATGAGAAACACTTTAGTTAGTTGTTCAAAATGGTGCAAATACCTACCTTAAATTCTATTTTTTTTTTTTTTTTTGGTAGGTAAACTTTGTCCATGTACAAATGAAGTCACATTAGTTAATTGACAAACTGCTTCAGCAAATTCATTCTGTAGTCTCTATTATAATATTCTTGTTATTTTTTGCTTGTACTCTAGATTATTGTGCCTAACGCCTAAAGGATATAGTGGAAATATCCCAGTGTGTACAGGGCTTAGAACTCAACCAAGCTTTACCACTTTATTTTCACATATTTTACTTTGGGATAGCTTTGAGCAAATAAAACAAAGTTACATTCAATAAAGTATGCCATATATGTTATATCAGATACACTTACATTTCTGAATTCTTACAGTATATTCATACACCTACACATCAATTTCAAGATTACTGTTGAAGCAAAGCAACATTTTAAAAGATGCTGTGCTAAAGAACCATAGCAGCTCGGGGCATTTCTGTCCAAGTCGTTTTCTATTAAGGGTATTGTTTGATATCATTCATCTTCAACGTGTTGTGTTTCCTTTGGGCTTCTATTACTATACCTGCCATGTCAGTCCCATTGTAGCAACGACAGTGATTTATCAAGCACATTAAATCTGCAGTGTCTCTGGATAGAAAAGCTAGGTTTTTTAAATATTAAATCTCAGATGTGTCACATTTAACCTGCCCTGAACTCCTGAAGCAACTCTGTGCTGCTTTTTAAAACAACAAAAAAAACCCAAACAGCACCTCCCCCCCATTTGATTCCAACTTATCCCGAAGAATCTGTCCCTCTTAAGCTTATATCCTACCCCTTACCCTCTGATATGTCACTGTCTCCTTCAATTTTCTCTCACCATAAAAATGTCTAGCTGTCTTTTAAGATGATTTCTGCCATTTACCTCACTGGGCACCGTGTACCAGGCTGAGCAGGTTAGCTTGTGTTACTTTGTCAAACCATTTCTTAATTCAGAGCTATCTATTAGATCATCTTGAAGTTTTCCCTTTTTCTGTGATCACGAAAGTTGACACATCTAAGAGAGGACAGAGAGGAACATAAAAGACTACAAGAAGATGCTAAAGGAAAGATGAAAAGAGCAGAGCATATTTAGCTTTGACACATATAAATTAATAGATGTAAGATGACACATACTCAAAATACAAGTGAAAGGAGTTAGAAGAATTTTTCAGGTTGGTCAGAAGGAAATAATCAACATTCATGGAATAACTGTATATGATGGATGTTTTTATAATGGTATATATAATGGTGTCAAGTGTTTTCTGAACACACTAGGAAAGAAAGGTTTCTTTTCTGAAGAGCTTGAAATCTAAGGTGGGCATTTTCAGAAGCGTGGGCAAGAATGAGTCACCAATACCTACAGGCTTTCTTCTACTATATGTTGTGGGGAGTGTCTCTGCTTCTGAAAGTCTTTTCTTTCTCCTAACCCTTCTTTCTACATGCAATAGATTAAGTAAGGGTGATGTAAAGAAACACAAATTAATCGAACAGTGTCTGAAATAGGTATACATACGTGTTGTTTGTGTGTGCAAGAAGGAGTGCATATTCAGAAAAATAAATCACATTTTCTTTCACATACTGACAGACTGGTGCAAGAGCTCCTTGCTAGCTTCCTTCTTTTTAGAATTGATAAGACTTCTTTTTTTTGGGGGGAAGCTGATTCCCTCTTTAAAGCAAAGATAATAAGGATATAGCAATCTGTCTACTTGTTAAAATTATTATAAAATAATATTTTCCATAAGTGCAATCTCTAAACTATAGAATGTAGTATAAAAACTTTGTGGTAGCTTGATACACCTGGATGAGTTTCACCCTCTAATAATAAAAGATGTATTTATTATAACTCTGATGTACCTTTAAAACCTAAAGTTACTTTATTCCACCCATAAGTAATCTCACTCAGCGACAAATATTCATTTTATTTGAGTCCATTGCAAAATTCCCTTTACCTACAACATAATAACACAGACCCAGTAGATATAGCCTTTAGGTAAGTTATCCTCCATTCCAGTTGGGCATGGCTATCGCCTTCCATGTAAGATTGTACGCCAGTGGGCTGAACAACCAGCCGAGGAAGATGAATAATGTTCTCACCAGTGCCAGAGTTTCAGCCCCTCTCCTCAGGGCTTTCTTTTATTGATTTATAAAACAAAATATTTCAAACAAAAAACCCAAGCCACTTGAAACAGCCAGAAAATTTCCAGCTTCATCTCAACTACTTCTGCCCTTTGGGCAGGGTGATAAGGTACAAATACTGGCTACTACCACCTTGCCTTGATAATTCTGTGACAGGTTCCACATTAACCCCTCTGCACATGGGGGATCAGGAAATTCTTTAATTTCCATGGAATACTTTTCACAAAGGTGCCATTAATATTAGTTTTGGAATACTTTTCACAAAGGTGACATTAATGTTAGTTTCATACTGTCACATATGATGAGAAATGGAAAATGCAGTCAGGTTTTGCAGCTTGCTTTCTTTTCTGCTGTATTTAAAAGCACTGAATCATGGTTTATAGTTATCTTGTGCAAACAGTAAGGATACTCAGCTATCAGGCTGTTCCACTACACCAGCTCAACCCCTACAGCCTGGGAGCAATGTCTTGGCATTGTTTTTTAAATCCATTCTCTGCAGCCCTTAGATTACCACCAGAAGGTGGTGATGAAAAACAAAATACTCATTATAACTCTTTCATGAATAAATTGTCCCAGAACTCTGATGTAAGTAGGACCCAGATTAGAAATGAAGACAAGAGACCAGGACAGAGAACCACTGTACTGGATCTTACAGGCTCAAGTGGAAACATGCAGCATGATCCAACATCCCAGGTTCAGTTGAATTTTCGACTAATCCTCTTCTCCCTATTATTTTTAATTTAGATAGCATTACATAAACACACATTTTAGAGCACATAGTTTCAGGGGTGTCCTGGACACCAGGAGGTCTCTACCTTCAGTAACCTGCCTGAACTTTGGGAATAATGTGGTGTTCCAGGAGAATTAAAGGACATGGTAGTTTGCATGAAAGTCTAAGTCCATGTTTTTTGCTGAAAGTCTGTTTGACTTGATGAAAGCTGTACTCACAGGTTCAGTACACCGGGGACCGAAACCAGAAAGGCTCTTTTAACATCGCACTTCCTTGTGCAGTTCTGATTATGTTGGGGTAGTCTAGTTTCGGGATAAGCTAATTTCTTACTCAGTATACAGTTTATGGCTGTTTTTCTAATTCTCCCCGTTCTATTAACATATTAATGCAGAAAAACTCTCCAGATTAATTGATTTTTTTTACACAAAACTAAATATAAAATATTGTGGAGAGAAAATTAAACGGTTAATGAATAAAATCTCCCTATGAAGGGTGTCCTCTGCCACTATGATTCTCCCATGTTTGCATCCTCTTTCAGAAACTTCATTTTGATTTGGGAAAAGAGCAGAACTAAGTTTTGCTGAACTTTTCTTCTGATGAATAAACCCCAAACCGTCTTGAACTCTGTCTCTACACATTTGATTAGGTCAGGCTCTTCCACTATCTCCTCAAATACAGCAATCAGACAGTTGGCAGCTAGGAAAAGGTTATGTAGCAAAACCAATGCAAATTTCATAGCACAGAGTAACTGCTAAAACATTTCTACTTAAGTGGAAGCAGCAAGGGGGTTGGCAGCAAGAATGCAACAGCCACATACACTTTGTGCTCCCAGAATAAAAGGTTCCTCAAGTTTATGTGAGGACTGATAGGCACAGTTTCACATATGAATGCATTTCCTTATCTCCTATGATTAGTGAGAGGAGATGTCTTTATGAGAATGAATGTTAATTATTTGTATTTTAAACTTGGTTATGCATAAGTTTCAATTCAATGTTGTGCTTGCAGGAAATAACAGCAAAACTGCAAAGGTCAACATTGCAGACCTTGAGAATGAATCTTTGCCTATATAGTTAGGGCCCTTCTCAAAAGTATGTAAGGGACTGGTCATCACCGGATAGCAATGCCAAATGCAGAGGTGAACCATCTCCTTCAAACTAAGCATGTAGGGAACTGGAATGCAAGGATGTCAGCAAAAAGCTTGCTAAGTAGCTATTAATAACATGGAAGGGACTCAAGTGTCTTGCTTGAAATGAGATAGGCACTATAATTCAGCCTCAAGACGCAATCTGAGAATTTCTATGATTTTTTTAGTGTTCTTGGTAAGACAGGTGTTCACCAGCTAATGCATTGCATACGTTTTACTGAGAATTGTGTCTACTTCCAAGTTTTGCACTGAGACCCAACTTTTCTAGGCTGCTTTCTGTTCTCCTAGTAGGCAATCTTTGCATCCCTGACAGTTTGAGCAACTGGACGAGAGCACAATATTTGACATGAATTTTTTTCAGGACCTATTTACTCATACAATTTTTGTCTAAGTCTACTGGACATTTTTCTATAAGTATAGGTTCATATTTGTCTTCAGTTGCTTTCAGAGAATGAATTCATATTAAGCTGAAGCACGTTTTATCTCCAAGTGCAGAACTTGCCTTTTGTAAAGGTGAATATATCCTATTTCTTTACTCTAACCAAGGGTGATATTTTTTTTCTAAGATTGATTTTTCCTACTTCATGCTGAGTGCATTTACTGATTTTGTAATATCGGTTGGTTTCACCCATACCTTATCCCTTTTCTGCTAAGATCTTTAATGAAAATATTTTAAAACATTGAGTCCCAGATTTATCTTACAGAAACTCCACCAAGAATCTTTTAGACAATAAATACTTATTGTTGTGTGGAATAGGTTTTGTGAGTTTTTCATCCATCTTACAATTTCTTTGTTCTCTCTTCACCATCATCTATTATTTTGTATAAGTCAAATGAGTTTACTTATGGAAAAATCAAAGAATGTTATTAAATTAGTGTGGCATGATCTTAATTTGCTAAACCTATGCTGCATTGCATTATTGTATTTAGTTCTTCATTTGTGTCCAGGTTGCATTTTACTCTTCTTCAAGCCTTTTTTGAAGCCAGGACATTTTACCCTCTTTGTTAATATGGGTTCTTGCTACCTTTGCTGTTCTCTATGGCTGTGACTACCCTCAAAAAAATAGTCTAATAATAAATTAGATAATAGATATTAGATTAAAAAATAAGAAAAAAAAAAAAGAAAAAGAAAATATGCTAAGGGACCCCCAATATCTTGTACTAAGTCTTCTGGGCTAGGATTATCCAGTCTTCTCAACGAGTGTGCAGGAGTAAGCTCCATCTCCATACTTACTCATATGCCTATTTTGGTTTTTCTTTCATGACCAATAGTGTCTAACTTGAACACTTAAACTAAACATTAATTCAATTTGTGAGCCATGCACTAGCTCTTCTCTGCACATGTCATCATTGTTTAGTCACCTTCATCTTCTCTCCCCAAGACCAAGCTGTCACTGTTTTAATTCTTCTTGACTTCTAGTTTGACATACTTTTCTTTGCTGATCATCATTCTTTTTTCCCACTCCTTTCGGATGCTATATATAGTTCAAATATCTACCGCAAGGTGTTCATGCTGGTAACTGTAGTCTTTTTTACTCCAAGGATTTCTCTATTTTTATCTGAGATGTAGATCCTGAGTAGTACCTTCAACTGAAATAAATTCTTGGCTTCTGTCACACTTCTGTCCCTCAGAAGTTTCCTTGATCTTCCCCAACTTGTTCCATTTTTTTAAGTCTGCCATTTCAAAATCATCTACCTTAATTATTCTTACTTCTTTACTATTTAACTTACAATCTCTCAACTTTGATTATTTTTAACACCAGATGTATCTTAAGCACTTATCAAAACTAAGTTTAAAATAGCATTTCTTTTGTACTCTTTTGTACAACTTTTTGATGAAGAAATCTCTCAACTACCATCTCCAGGATTAACTGGTCCTATGAATATTTGCTTCATTTATTTGTCAGTCTGTCTCCAGTAGCTCTGAAGATTCTCATAGATGTATAACTGTTGGTAATATTTCTCTCTCCAGATAATCCATGAAGATCTCTAGCCTTATCTATATCTGACCCAAAACCTCCCAGTATCCTACCTGTAATTCACCTTTTATTATGCTTCCCCACATGATTTTGACTCAAAAAGATTGTGCTTTGTGTGTCTCATATCTTCTTATTTCCTGAAGTTTTTCATATCCTTAAGATACAATCACTTTATGTCTTTATTTCTATCTGTCCTGAACAATGCATATCTTTTCATACCTGTATTCCTGCCACAGCTTCTGTTTTAATATGCTTCTGTTCCATGGACAGTATTATTTGTCAGGTCCTGCATCAACAGTTCTTATTCCTTAGTTTTGCCACTAAAACTGCTGGCATTAATATATAGCATTTCAATTACTTTTTACTGACCAGAAACTAATTTCCTTAGCTGGATTAATCTTTCACTATCGGTTTCAGCTAACGCTCTCATCTATATGAGTACCTTCTGCTTTCTGTCCATTCTCCTGACCTCAGATAATCTTTTATCCATTGCTGTGGCTTATCTATCTGATATTTTTCTCCCTGTATATTAAAACTACAAAAAAAAAAAAAAAAAAAAAAAAAAAAAAAGAAAGATGTTTAGAAAGGATAATAAAAGAGAGTATTAACCCTTAGAAGGGGAAGTAACAGTTTTTCTTTAGTTTTGAAGTTGTCACATAATTGGTTTTTAAGGCCGTGGATTGGAATACACCAGAGGGAAGGAGGACATGCTGTGTAACTATAAACTTCATTTCTTCTACCCCAAAACATCCTTTAGTGCAAAATGATAAACTCTAGAAGTCATTGTTGATCCTCATCTCTCAATTTCACTCTATTTTCATTCATCATGATTCGAATCTGAGCACAATGGCGACTAAAGAAGTCTGCTTTCTTTCCTTCAAGCGTTATGGAGGAAATTATTTTTTATTTAAACGCCTTTCTGAAATGAATGTATACTGGGCGTTTGTAGAATATATGAAAGCCAGCTAATACTGATATGCCTAAGAGCATATTTACAGGACTGCAAAGGACTGAGGTACCATCACTTAGTGAAATTCCCCTTATGCACATTTTACTCAGATTTAACCAGATTATTCTATGATTCTATAATTCTATGATTTATTGCTGAGATGCAGTAAATGCATGCAATTAGTCCATTGCAAATGTAAGATAAAATGGATTAATTTATACAAAACTGAAGATTGTTTAAAAACAGTTTATAATTTGCAATTACATTGAAAACCACTTTCTTCAAGTTTCTATTTAGGATTATGAAGTGATGATTTGCTATAGGTTGCCTAGCATAATAAGACAGCAATGTTGAAGCCAACTGGCTTACAATACATTTTTAGTTTGGTTTTCTAATTATGTTGTTACCATTTGGGGTTAAACCACAACAACCCTTAACTAGTTTGATGTAATTTACAGTGGTTTAGTTTTAGTATTTTTAATCCCCCCTTTTCTTGCTTACTATAAAATTATCATTAAATTGCATTAGTCTTGGTCAAATGAGAAAAACGAATTAAAATCTGCATTACTCGAAGTCATTGAGATTCTCCAGAACACTTCCTTATATCTCCCTGTTGGCTTTCCCTTACTGAAACTTCTGTTTCACTTTTTAAAACAAATAGGATTCTTGCAAGACTGCAAACATACTGCAAATGTTTATTTGGGGGAGGCTACAGATACAGAAGTTGCTCAGGCTCTTCCAAATTAAGACTGAGATTTTGCATGGGGTTTTCCAGAGAAGAGTATTTGATTGCTTTCTCCAAGCCTTCTGTGTTCAAAAGACGGCATCAACCGCACAGAAACCTCTTTTATTCCTATTTTGTGGAGCAGATTCAAACCGCCTGCCGCAAGGCTGCGATAGTCGCAGTACACGATTTGACCTCTTTCCGCACTCCCTCTTACAGAGGAGAAAGCCTCCAGCACGGTGTGTCGGCAATGCCAGCGGGTCTCTGCATCTGCATCGCTTCTCCTCAGTGCACTTCGACAGAGTTGCCAGAAGCCGCCTTTTTTCATGGCTGTGCTCTGCATTTTCTTGCTCTACTGAGAACTCTGTCAGCAATACGGGGCTTTCCTCTCCTCCTCGTAACATTTCTACCCCAGATATGACATCGCTTAGTTTTGGCCCAGCAGTGGGCGAGCTCTAGGCTTTCATCTAGGCTGTGGCTTGATGCTAAATCTGATGCCCAGTGACTTCAGGTTGTCACCGCCTTTGTATATTTGAGATCAGAGGTGGGAGCAAAAGCAGTCTTTTGTGCAGAAATAACAGAGTTTAGTTTTGAGCATCACGTGTCAGTGGTCTCAAACAGAAAGCTGATGAAACAAAAACTGTAACAGCGCTTAATGCTTACCCATGACCTTGAAAAATCTTGAAGATGCTCTTCCTCTGGACAGATGGCTAAGGAAATTTCAGCTGATGAGATAAGACAAGTGGTAAGTACCCATATGCACAGAAAATAATTACAATATTTGTTTAACAGACCTCTGTAGTTAGTATTTCATTAGGTCTTTTATAAGAAACTGGTGGTTTTGGATTTTTGCATGTTTGGTCTGATTTTGATTTAAGAGGAAGGAGGATTTTTTAAAAGTAAAGAGAACTCTGTTCATTCAGTTTTAGGTTATGTGAGGGTGAAACCAATGTTGCTTTTTCATCACATAGATAACAGACTAAAGACCAAATGTAGTTCAGCACGTCTTCACAGTGGGGAAATTTGACTGATAAGTAATTGGCAAACTTCACAGAGTGAACTTTGCTATTCAAAACTAGACCATCTTTTTAATCACTAAAAATCCACTAGTTTTATTTTTAAAGATTTCATCCTGTCTTTTCCCATCATACTATTTCCTATATTTTAATATGAGGTTTGATGAATAAATAGTCCCTAAAGGTAATCCTTCAGATGTTGAGCTACCTCTTGGAATTACCTCAAAGCTCCAGATTTTCTCAAAAGCGGCTAACTATTTTTACTCTCCACTACATGACAGAGAGCAAAATATAGCCCCAAAAGCAAAAATCAACCATCACTTGCAATTCTAAAATAAAGCACTTTTTTTTTTTCTTTTTTTCTTTTTTCTTTTTTTTTTTTTTTTTTCCCCATAAAAATACAAACAGGAGTTAATTTAGGGAACTTTCATGACCATTCTTTTACAGGAGATTATATGCCTTGATCATCCTACCCTCTCAAGGCCATTCAGGTCTACTCATGTACTTATGTGAGGACAATGTATTTACTGTTGTAGATGTTTGTCAGAATCATGTCCGAAGATTAGATAGAATGAGAAAAGTATGAACTCCAAGTTTATAAATGTTTGGCTAAAAGATGATATAACAATTCCCCCTCTATGCTTGACAAAATAAAGGATTAACCAGCAGTTTTTGGCGTTACAATTTTCATGTTTAATAAACTTTGAATAACAAGAGTGACAGCTTTCTATCTTCATAGTATCATTTTGTATTTTTGTATATTGCCCTTTCTTCTTTCTGTCCAGAAAACAGTATTGCCTTGCTTTTTTGACTTACCTAAAAATATAATTATTCAAGACTTAACTAAGATGATAGAAGTGTCTTTCTTTCCAAAATTAGTGTAGTACCTCAGCTACTATCTTACTACTGACTGATGAGAAAGCAATTTATATTGCTCAGATAATACTTGGTAAACCAGATGCACCTAGACTGCTACATTTACTTAGTTATCTGAGAGGAAGAGTACATCTGGACTCCTAGAGAAGATGTGTTCTGAAGACTAAATCTGAGGACTAGGGCCAGAAACTCTTAAGCAAGGCATATTTTTTAATTTGCTATTTGATTCTATATTTCAAAATGTCGGTTAATTTGTCATGTTTATGAATATGAACAGTGATAAGCAGGATAGGGTGCTCTTCAAAAAGTGCTGTTTACTGGCAGCCTCATTGACTAAATATGTTTTTGTCAACACACTCAAGGAATTTGGATGTCACATTGTTATTGTTTTTTTCTAAAAGACATTACGCTAAGCAAAATAATAGCCAGTTCTGCATGCCAATAAGTGCTAATTGGTTCCTGAGCAGCAGGTTTTACTGCTTTCTAGAATTAAACTAATTTATAAAGTTATTAAAAAAATAAAGATGAGTAATACCTTGGAAGTAAAATAGTTTGGGAAATGCCCTTGATAGTTTTTTCCTGTTGTAAAAAAGCACATTAAAATCAGTGAGCAGCAAATACAATTGAAAGCCTGTAGAAGGTAGCTACTTTTTGCACAACTCAAAGTGATCAGAGAAGGGGCAAAAAGGTAAACATCTTTTTATATCATACAAATGCTCAAGATGCCCCGGGCTCTCTTTGAGAAAGTTAAAATCTCACTTTCCTGTGGGGATGATGAAGAAGTCAATGCACAGATAAGCAACTTGATGTTACTCCAAAATCCACAGCACTTGTAATATGGAGAGTCTGACAGGTCCATTATGCTATAGGTGGCATGAAAGAATAGTTTTCAGGACAAAATGTGGCCCAGTGGGATAGTACAAGGACTAACAAAGACATTCAAAAAGGAAAAGAGGAAAACAACCACAAAACCCCCGTCTCTTATGATTCTTGGAAGTACTGGAGGTATTAAAGTGGTATTATCAGCTAAATCATAGTATCAGTGGAGGATTTCATTAAAGATGACCTGCTTAACCTTCCCCAGAGCAGGAGGGACTCTGTTCTTTTTCAAGATACAATTTATTCTGCAGCATGAAACTTAGGCAAACATCAAAACAAAACAGTTCCCCCACCTACCACAGGTAAGGAAAATGAAGAAACATATACTCCCCACTGTCTTCTCTTTAATCCCCCTGCTTCAGGCCTTTTGCAGGATCCTATCTTCCCCCCTGCAGCTCTCAGTCAGAACTGAGCCACTTGCTGATTTTTATAATCACCAGTTTCTTTCCCAGTAGGTCTTATAATTAAATGTGTGCAGCTGACTGCAGGCTAAGTGGGCCCTAAATGGCCAAGCTTCCCCGTTAAAGGAACCGGTGTCCCTTCAATAGACTAGTCTTGTCTTAGTGAAAGAGTTCCCTCCCACATCCCTCTCATGGACCACCACATTTCTTTCATAAATTTCCCACAAGTTTCTCTAAACAACCCCTATTATTTAATTCTGTGCAGCTCAGGCTAATAGCCACGTCTCACATACCCACCTATCAAGCTTAGCAGTCGCAACATCAGCAGCAGACAAATAGCTCTTATTCTTAGGACGCTCTTTCTTCCTTGATCATCTATATCATGGAAGAACATGAAAAAACCCAAAAGAACCCTACAGAAACATGTCCTGAAGATAATTTAATCAACATTTTTCAAAAATAAACAACTCATTTCTCTTAGTCTCCCTGCTTTTCTCCAAATGGGCTCAGATTCTGTCTTTGGAAATGGTCGGTGCGGTAAGACACAAAAGACAGTCAGATTGTAACTTGGATTTTATGTGAGATAGATAGGTATACATAGACTCTAGAAACTGCTTGGGTTCTTGGCTGTCCTGAGTTGACTCCTGACTTAGACACCTCTACTAACTGCCTACATTTAAGTATGTCCTGTAGTTCTGCATCTCTAAAAAGATGGTAATACTTTCCTGTTTTACAGTGCTACTGTGAAGATAAATACAGTAAAAAATAGGTTGGCTGAGGGATGGTAGTAGATTTTTAAAATAGCTAATTCAGTGAAGAAAATAATGTACTCTTGTCCCTTGAATAAAATACTTAGCTCATCTTGGCCTCTAACCACATTTACTTCATCATTTGAAGGCAAAGTTTTAATTTGGTTGCTTTTTAAGCTTTTAAAACGTAACATTTAAGCATACATGTTCACACATCTGTAAAGTAAATTTTGTGGCATGGTGTAGGAAACTGCAAAATCTGTAACAACAGTTAGTGTTTTAAACAGTCACAAGAATAATCTGGTTAGGCATTACAGCCTGCTAAGATTGCTTCTAATGGGCAATATATGCCAAATAGGAAAGATAATGTTCAAAGAGGGAAAACTTTTCAATATTCCATCTCTTTGTGACATCTGCAGCTGAGCTGCTCGTACCAGCTCAGAGAAAACAAATCTTCTATGTTGTCTGGCAAATCATCGTAACAGATCACATAGCTTATTATCTCGGATACACACTAAATCACAACATACAAATGGAAAAGTTTTTTCTGATAGAGCACTAGCAACAGATAATGATTTCCTGCTGTCTAGTCTTGTTCCTTTTATGTACCAAGTTTAGCTGAGTACAAGAAATAAACATATTTATAGATCAGTGTATAGATGAAACTGTAGATCTCAGTCATGTTTCTCTGTACATCTGTCATATTTCTGTATTAAACCAAATCAGTCTGCAAATGAGGTAAAGTGAATATTCATTTTAGAGACAAAGTTCATGAATTATAATGATAATAAATAAATGGTGGAGTATCCCTCAAGTTCAGTTACATTTGAAATAATGGAAATTGGCTTAAAATGAATTCTAATGCAAATCAGAAACACTATAAAACAGCTAATTTGCAGTTTTCTTTGAGTAAGTAACTATTAGAAATGTCATTCGATACAATCATATCCACATATTTTCTGGACTATGTGTTATTCTTTTAGACAATTTTAAGAAAATGGCTGTCTGAAGTTTGTATTTGTTTGTTTATATTCAGCAAGCCCAAGTCTGAAAAAAATGCCAGAGCCAGTAAAGAAGAGAAATCTGTAAAGCTCTCTTGCTGAGATGATAATTGTATTTTGACTATGGTTCCTTGTTTCTGCAGTGCTAACACATAGAAAATTATATTACATTAAATAACAATTGTTTTTCTAAAGGGATAAAGTTCATTTCATGTTGCAGTACGTTAACTTAATACAGTAGCACACTACTGCATTAATACATTTAACTTAATTTTATAGAACACCTTTATTGCAGAGATCTATGAAGCTGCATAGCTTGACTTTGCTAGGCTTCGTAGGAACTTCTTCATTAGTTTCAATTTACATGGATATATGTCTCTTGAGGTGTACTTTAATTTGTGAATTCAGAGCCTCAAATAGCACCTGTGTTCCAATCAAAACATAAATTATAAATACAAAATTAGATCCAAAAGGATTGTGTACAAAACCACAGTCACATTCTTCAAAAACAGCCTTTGTTTAACCCTGGAGATGCTTGAAAATTACAGGCACATCGGCTGCTGAGACTAATTTTCCCTAGGTCTCTAAAAATCAGCTTCAAGATAGTACCTAAAGCCCTGCCAGCCAGACGGCACGGAGCAGCTGGATGCATGGTTCACACCCAAACTCTGCCAGATGCCCTCAGAAAAGGTATTTCTCTTCCTCAGAGCTCGTGCCTTGGTGAGCCTGCTCAGGCCCACGTGGAGAGCGTGCCCTTAGCTCTGGCACATAGGTCCATGGCCAGGAGCACCATCTGGTCTTGGAAAGCTGAAGGAAACCCAAAAGGAGGGCAAACGTACAGGGGAACAGACTGTCAAAACGAAAATACACACACCAAGAGCATGGCCTCAGCCTACCTCTGATTTCCTCATTAGCCTCTGTTTACTCTTATTTGCTGACTCAACAACAAAGTAACAAAGAAGTTTTCTCTAATTAGCATGTTCCCAAAGGGCCACCTACTTTTCTGGATTATTGGTTTATGCTTGCCTCTTTTATAAATATTTGAGCATGTACTTGTGGGGGGTTTTGAAGAGGAGAGGAAGAAGAGGGAAAGGAAAATGACATGTTCTGTCTGGGTTTTTGTCCACACTGTGAATTAGAAATACCAGCTCTTACCTTTAGGAACACACAATGCAGTCTTCCAATACCTAGCAGCTGGATCAGTGTGTGTGAAATTCCTCCTCAGCACTTAATCCTGGAAATTAGTGCAGTTTCACTTCTCTCCTGGCTCTACGGGATGAGTTCAGTTATTTGTCTGGAACAGGATTTTTAAAGAACTGCTCTGTTCGGTGCTGTGAGAGAGAGGCAGAGAGACACACACGCACTCTTGAGATCTTCAGTGCCTGAGGGCATTTCCTACTTCTTGTAGCAGTGAACTTATCTGTGCTTCTTCAGAGGAGCAAAAACCAAGATGAAATAACTCCTACTTTATCACCAGCCTCTGAATATTTCTGTGCTACCCTTTCCTGTCACCCAGCGAAAGCTGTGTTCTCCTTTCCAGTCCCAGATGATTAAACACTGTGATTTCTCTCAGACTCTGAGAGCTGCTTTTGGGTTAGGAGTATTAAAAGCTAATCACAAGGAACAGTCCTACATGAGAAATCTTCAGCTCTTTCCTCTCCTCATTACCAGTGGGATAATCAACTGAATTACAAAATCAGCTTTTTTTTTTTTTTTTTTTTTTTTTTTTTTTTCAGACAATGAGCTCTCTGAAGAAAATAAACCAAAGCAAATGCTGTTCACTTTCCTCAGTGATACCTCTGGGTGACCTGAAACAGAGTATTAATAGTCCTAATTTTCTAAGAAGTCAGCACTTTCTCAAGTAATGATCTGCCCATAATTTTCAGAAATGATGGGATCTATCACCTTCCTGTATTTCCAGCTGTGCAAGGTGAGCTTTCTAACCCTGATCAAGAGAAGCCAGGAAGAGTATGTGTTTAGGTCATATAGAAAAGGTGTGTTTTGTGCATGTATATCTATATATCTTTCAAAGTTATTAACTGCTGTAACATTCAAGCTCTTTCTGTACCTCTGTGAAACAGGTTAATATCATTCAATACTATTCTACAAATAGGTTCTTTAAAAAAATTGTCATTCAAATTCCCTTGGTGACTCATTTCCCTAAGCAATTTCAGAGACCATATCCCACATCTGCGAGCAACTCAGTTGCATTTAGCACACTAATTCTCACTGAAAATAAGTGGGATTTTGGCATGTGAATTCCTTATGAGCTTTTGCAAAATGTATCCTAAATAACTTTCTAAAGGTCATAAAGGGATTATTTAGTGAAATTAGGAGTGTTACTTTGATTTCCTGAGGTCCCATCTGGTATTCTGACCACATCCACAACCTGTGTCAGCAATTGTAACATTCTTCAGAAAACTGTATTTCTATTAGTAATTTTGTACAAAACGCAGGAGTTCTCTGATGTGGCTGTCTTTTTAGCACAGACCAAAAACCTGATTTTTAGAGAACCTACCCTTTAATGAAAGTTTTCTTAACATAAAGGATTTTTTTTTTTTTAAATGAATGCAATGTTTGGAATGGTGGAGTAGTGCAAAGCAGAGGGAGACGACTTGTGTTCTTCTAACTTAATTTTAGCAGGTGTATAATGCTCTCTGGATATGGATTTGATGGCCCTCCACTCCCTCCATGCACTTCAATAGTTCCTATTTCTTTCTCACTGTGAAATGCTGGATATTTATGAAATTATTTAGGATATGTTGAGTGTGTAATAATCATACTTTTTTAAATAATTCCAAAGTTATATCATTCTAAGGCCAAGTATGAGCCCAAAGAGCATTATGAATTTACAATTTTTTAGGAGGTGGGGAAAGGGAGAGGAATTATGTGTATAGCCACCAACTCCCAGGGAAGCTGGAAAGAGTCTTTTGAGCTTTGATATGCTGCAGTGAACTTAAGAAGAGTCACTCAAAATTCTATATGAGCTTTAATACTGATGAGATTGGCTTCTCTGACCCCACAGGTATGAGAAACACAGCTTAGGTAAAACCATCCAGCAGGAAAGATCATTTGGATTATAAATGAATGTATTAGGGAGTATCCTGGGAGAGGGATGCCTTGTAAAAATTGAAAATAAGAAACATTTGCCCTGCAGCTAAATTCTTCATAAAATTTAGTCTGGCTCCATTTAAGTTTCAGAATAATATGTTTCATAAGATTTCATATAATAATAGCTTTTTCATTTGTCAGCTAAGGAATGCAGATTCAAAATGTACAAGGAAGGTTCAAAAGATATAGAGGTGTTTTTTCAGCTGTGTTGTGATATGTAGCCAATTCATACATAAAAATCAGAGAATCATCATAGAATCATAGAATGTTCTGAGTTGGA
>JMFS01037161.1:0-30809 GCA_000699545.1 Podiceps cristatus
GGGGCGGGGTGGGGGCGAAGCCGGGTCCCGCCGGGGACCCCCGCGCAGCACCCTGCATCCCCGAGCCGCCCCGGTGCTGACTTGGTTGCAGCGGGATTTTTTTTTTTTCCTAGGTAGAATTAAGCGTCTCTGGGAAAGTTGGTGTTTCTCCCCCGTCTTTATTTCTCTCTGCTAAACATGAGAAAAATGCCCAGAATGAAATGCTGATGGGGTGGTGGAACAGTCTGGTAAGGAGTGTTGTGGCACGGGATGGGATTTGGCAGTCGAGTGGACCGACCACGCTGGCAGAACTTCAGTCCAGCACATCACATGAGATGGGAGAGGAAACCTGACCTTGGATTTATAAAAAGAAACTGGGATAAAAGGGGACTGATGGAGTGCCAGAAGTTGCTGTCCAGAGAGGCTTGGGAGGAAGTGGGAATTAAAGGTAGATTGGTTAGTTTAAGAACGGCCGTGTTGCTAAGCGGTTGTATTGTCCGTGAAGTTAAAAAAGAGAAACTTTACTCAGATGTGCTTTTTTCACTATTCTTTTTTAAATATCCTCCTAACGCAGACTTGAGGTATTTGGGACAAGCTAGGCTGTGGGTCTTTTTTTGCTGCTTCTGGAGTCAGGCATACTTCATTTACTGGTTCCTGAGTGGCTGTGCTAAAGTCTTTGTTCTCCTGATTATCATATTTGTAGCTACAGGAAATCGGAAGGGAACGCAGACAGTTCACTGGAGGAAAGTAAATTAGCATACTGTTCAGTTATTATTTAACATGGTGAAGGAGGCTTGACAAACCCTTTGTAGCTGTGCTGTCATGGTGAAGAGCACATAAATGCTCTGAAATGAAAACTATGTTTTGGTGAAGCGTTCATCATAGCCGGTCTTTCCCGCTGACTTTCAGGAAATTGATGGTATTTTGAACTAACTGTGAAGAAGAACATAACCATATTGTGTAACAGTGCTGGGGCTAATCAGCATGGGTGGTTAAAGGCATCTGCGTTTCCTGATGCAATTTTACATCATTTGTGTACCTACTGTGGCAATTCTTCTCAAGAGTGAGATGCTTGACCATGTTGGGTTACAGTGTGGTTGAGGACAGAAATGTAATTTTAACAGCTACCTGCTGCAATCGGCTTTTGACGGGTTGTTAGTCTTTATTTTACAACTCCTCGTTTTGCAGTGTCCCACGGCCTCCAGCTTGCCCCACGGCAGCGTCTCTTACGTCTTCTGGCCAGTGGGAACTGGTGTCCAGAGCTCTTGTGGTGTTGGTGACACAAAGATTTGTTAACACGGCAGTTTCACAATACTGACCCGAGATGGTTGAAGAAAGAAAAGTAAACTCGTTGTAGAGGCACACTAGCTTGTGACATTTTTTTTTCAATGTAGTTTCAGCTGTTTAGGTTTGTTTAAGGTTGAGCTTTAAAGCCATTTTTTTCTGTCAAAGTTGTGTCTGTGTTGTGGCTTGCAGCAACTTTTAAGTGGATTAAAAATTTCATTGGTGCAATTTCAGGCTTTAGTTTCTAGGTAAGACCAGGAGTAGGAAAATCTCTTTCCGGTTTCAAAGGCAGGAGTTCAGAGGTAGCTGTCTCCCTGTGCTGACTGTGCCTTGTCATTTCCACGGGTCTGTCAGGAAGGCAGCAAGTGAAGGTCTGGAAAACTTTTAGTGTATTAGAGCAATAGCGGTTCTCATGTGAGCATTGTTTAATCACTAGGGCTGTGGTCACTGGTGGTGCTTGGCCTCGTCTCTGATCTCCCCTGTAAAATCAGGTACTGGTCTGTGACACGTTAAGGAGCACTAATTGCTTTGTAAATGATGCGGTATGGGGTGTAGATTGATTTCCTCAAGTACGTGCATGTGTGTGCTTTTCTGCAAGTGAGCCACAGAAATGGTAAAGGAATGAATTAGTTCTGTTTTATTTTGAATTGCCCTCCTGAGGACATCACACAGCCTTTCAAACACCATATTTATTTATTTACGGTATCTAGGTATTTAACGCAGAGCTGAAAGTGCTCGTCCAGCGTTCTCATTTATTACATACCGACGGCAATAGCCAGCCATGAACTGGACTCTTTCAACAAATTCATTTTGGAAAGTTATTATCCAGTCGCACCGTGCGAAACTCGCGCACCCCAGGATGGGCTCCTTTCACAGATACTGCTCTTGAAATTAGTCAAAAGGCGTAAAACCCATTTAAATTACGCTTGTATTGATTATTGAAATCAGCAAGCAAAAAACCTTGATTTTTATTAATTTCTCTTTCTAATGCTTTCTTAGGTTAATTCTTATTTGTTGGCGTTTAATTTGAGAGACGTCTCCTTGCCTCATTACTACTTGCACTTTTTTGATAACGAGAAAGGTGTTATCTGTACACATTTGATTGTATAGTTTAACATCTCTGAGAGATTTCTTGGTTTTCTTTTTCTCTTGGAGACTAGTACATTTTTTGCGTTGCTGACATATTTTATTATTGATTACTTCTACTTAAATGGGAATTGAGATCTATTTAAAAGGCCTCCCCAGGGAAGGGGGAAGAAAACCAGAACCAAAGCATGTTAGTTAAAGAGCTATTAAAAGATTACTGTTTAAAAAGAAAAGAACGAAAAAAAGGCATGTTTTGATAAATAATTTAAACTTGCCTATTAAAATATTATTTTTTCTTAGGCCTGGCTGTTTCTGGTTACTGTTTCTTTTAAGTGTGTAAGAAATAGTACATCTTAGCTCTCATGTTTCTCCTTCACTTCCTGCTATGAATTTGAACCCCCTGAGTTGTCTCCCTTTTTGAACCCCTAATTGGTTCTTGAATAAAACAATTTTGCCAACAAATAAGAAGAAATAAGAAAAAATCTGATTGCGTTTGCAGAGGAGACTACTTTTTTTTGGCGTTTACCCCCTAACTCTTCAGTTCATTGATTTAGGTTTCTTTAAAATCTTAGTGATCAATGGAGATTGCTAAAACAGCATGTCTTTGGTTAGGCATTAAATTTGCAAATAAAGAGTTTTAACGTAATAACACCTACTTTGGGTTTGTTGGGTTTTGGGGGTTTTTGTGGGGGGGGTTTTTTGGTTGTTTTGTTTGGTTGTTTTTTTTTATTTTTTAAGGGTTTTAGTTTTTCCTTATGCTGCTCAAGGTTGCATATTTGCTCTGTATTGCATTTGGAAGCTACTGCTTTTGGACATGAAAGAAACTCCAGAATGTTTTTGGAAGACCAAACGTTGGGTGAAAAGATGTCTTTGTTACATATTTCTTTAAAAAAGCTGTACAGGGGGAATTCATTTAAACATGAATCTCAAATGGAGCAAAAAAATGCCTTTCTTAATTGGGCTGTGTGGAAAAAAATCTTTATCCCTGTTGTTTCATAAACAGCGAACCACCGCAGAGTGATGTCTCTTTGGGCAGGAGCGAGAACAGGGGAATTCAAAGAGTGTGAACAGACTTCAAAGGTCCAGGACTCTGCTATTTTCATCTTTTCAAATGGAGTGAACTCCCTTGATATTCGCCCCTTCTGCAACAGAGGGGAAGGAGAGTGTGCGGATCAAGAGATCCCAAGTCTTGTGTTATCTCTGAAATCACTCATTTTATTGCTTGGGATGTCAGCGCCTCTCAATATTGCTATTATGGTGTTATTTTTAAATAAAACAAGTATTTTTTTATGTAGACCAGCTGTTTCAATGAGGAAATGTTCCAGAAAATTTCACTAATGTCTTACTATTATGAAGCAGATGGAAGCCTGCTCAGTGGCAGCATCTCAGTGTTATATTTTAACAGAAATAAAAAGGAACCATTTGGCTTTAAGTCCCGCGCTGGTGTAGCTACAGGTTTAAGCCTGCCTGCATTGTATCTGGTGAAAGGACAAGCTGCTCATTAACAACTGGTATTTTTAAAGACTTTTTGGAGGAAATGCTTTGGAAAGAATAGGATCCAGGATTGGTCGTCTTTTCTTAATTGTGAATGAAGTCGAAATTGAGATGAGAAAACAGAACTTTCACACAGCGTCTGGTAAGCTCCCTGGCTCTGCCGCTCCGTGAGGGCGCCCAGCCAATACGGTCACCAAAAGCTACGTTTGTGTAGCCCCACAACGGCCTTGGTTGGGGAAAGTAATTTGAATGCAAACTAACCTTTTTCTTCTTGCTTCTCCTGGGGCAGTTTTAAACCAAGCTATGATGTAATACGGCAGCTCTCAAATTGTAACTGTAGACTACATTGATGATCACACGGTGTTCCTGGGCCATCCTTTGTGCGTCTGCTTCAATATAAAAAGAATAATAGCTAAAACCACTTGGAGTACTTCACCGTTGGGATGTAAAGGGAGCCCAGCGTCATATGATCGTCGCACTTTCCGTGGAATAGAGTCTCAATCTCTGTTCTGATGGCTCAGCTTGGCTCTGTACGTTCCCTTCAGCTACATAAAAGGGTTGTGGTTGAAATCAAATAAAGTTCTCCCTGTCTGTTGCTAACGCGTTACCACATCTTCAGTAGGATGTAGGCCAGTTTAGAAATCGTTCTCTTGCTTGTGCTGCTTCTATCTTTCTCTGCTCTGCTTGTAGCTAGTTTTCTCCAAGAGCAAGGCAAACCTAGCTTTCATCTTAAAACGTGTTTTCTAGCCTTTTCGTAAAGGCAGCTTTCATAAACAATTTCACAAGCCATTTCACGGTCTCTTGTACTTGTATCAAACTACAAAAGAATGAAAATTGTTAAATTTTCACTTAATTTGCTGGAAGCTCTGTAAGCTGTTGTGAAACTGAAGAATTGAGTTCTGCTGCAACTCAGGGAAAGTGATGAATATGGAGAGGAGAGTGTACTCCACCCCGGGTTTGTTGAGAAGGACCCAACAGCGGTGGCCGCTGTCTGTTCCCCTCTGCGTACCGCTTCTCTGAAATCCCTTTCATCTCAGCTTCATTTATTGCCTGACCAGAGCCTGTAGCCTCTCTCCTCACTCTTTCTGTCCTGTCCCACTCCCACTTTTTTTCAAGTTCCTTGACTTGGTTCATCTCTGCGCACTTCAGACAAGCTACCGGCGCGTGGAGGCAGGTACAAGCAGTTGGGGGGTGTACCCAGCTGGGACTGATGCCAAAGGACCGAATCTTCACATGGATGGTCCCTCGAGGTCTGGAAAAACAGTTCCTTCCCTTCTCAGTCAAAGGAAAATCATCATGTACTTGGATTTTATGACTTTTTTTTGATATAAGGAAAATGATCCTGGTTTGCATACCTCTGTGATGGGGTCATCCGGAAAAATTGGACAGAACGAAATTAAGAAACTCTTGATTCTATTTTATGAATAGTAAATAATCAGTGTTTGGATGCTGTATATAATATCCAGCAACTGGGATGCAGGTACTCAGTTTCTTTAAACAGTAGTTCTTTTTCAGTCCTACTGGGAGAAGGACTGCACAGACTAGTGAAGGACCTTTCAGATTTTGTGTGTATTTATAACAGAATTTGTGTCTCTGTAGCTGTCTTTCTTGCACAGTGGATAATGCACACTAACTCTTTGTTCTCAGCAATTTCACGTTAACATGTGAAATTCAGAGGGATACAATTACCTACTGGGTAGATTTTTATTTTTATTTTAAGATGCTTCGGATGGTTTGAATGTTGTTTTCATTAGTATTTTCTTGGGTGGTTATTTTTCTTGTGTAAATAACATATATTGATGTTATGCATAGAATTAATATTTGAAAAGCTTCTGAGGAGTTTTTTTATGGCTGTAGGGTTTTTGCATGCTTTATTTTATGAATAGGAGTTGTTAATCAAAACAGTAAGCGTATACATATGCAACTGCTGACACGCAGAGTCATTTTGTCTGTGTAAAGACCAAAATACTTTCTTCATTTTTATTTTTTTTTTTTTTTCCTGTAGGAGAAAAAAAGTGCGGTTCAAAAGCTGTAAATACAGAGTGGTCAACAAACTGGTTTTGACAGGCAGAAAAATAGGTTATCGGTTTTGGGGTCTTTCTCTGGGAGTGTCTCTTTATCAGCCTTTGGCTTCTGAAACCAGCGGCTGCCAGCTCAGGCATTTCAGCTGTTTTCTCTGCCCTGTCCCTGCTGCGAAAGGCGTGTTGCAGATAATTTTTGTGGTTATCTCAAACATAATTTTGATGGAGGGAGAGGACTCCTGATTGTGGTGTTCTTTGCTAACTAAAGTCAGAAGAAAACTAGTAACAGTAATATGACCCTCGGTATTTTGAAGCCAGAATAGCAGCACAGTACGTGATGATTTATTATTGTTATTCTAAGAAGTAGCCTAAAAACCAGCAGTATTTTCTTTATTTTTTCCTCTATGGTTATAGTACTGTAGGTGCGATCCAAACGCTTGAAATGACTTGAACTTCTTCCAGTTCACTTCTTACTTCTCTTTCAAGACTTGTGCTTTGCTTTTGTCAAGTTCTGTAGTGCCAGTAATTTCTAGCTTTCTGTCATTAATTTCCTGCCTCCAGTTTCGAGGTGCTGCTTTGTAGGTTAAATCACGTTATGCCCCGGAGCAAGGTGCCTGCGTGAAAATCACACTTGTCAGAGGAAATGGATACTGTGGAGGAACAGGAATGCTCCTGTGAGGACGTGCTGTTATGGTCAGGAGAGAGTTTTTCTGTGGCTTCCTATGAGGTTGTGTGTTTTCTTGCCTTAGCTAAAGCCATTGCCTTGTTTAAAGCCGGCTGTAGCCTTGCTGACCGCAGGCTGTACTTGTTACTACCATGTGCTGACTTCGTAACGTGCCCTGAATAGCAAGAGGGTGGGAGAAACCCTCCTGTAAGCCTTGACGTGCGTGTTTAGACCATCCTGCCTTAGTAGTTTGGCAAAATGCGTGTTTTGTTGTAGCGTAATTGAGGCCGTGTTTCTGCTGGTTAAATTAGATTCATTTTCGCGTGGCTTTTTCTAACTACAGTGTCTCTTTTCCTCTCCTCCTCCCCTTGAACTCCGTTTGTCAGCATATGCCATTCTTAGTGTTTAAAGGTGGTTTGATGTGGTCGAATCGAGATCCCAGTTTTGTCAGCTAGAAAAGCATTAAACACCGTAACAATAATATATTTGGACTGTGAGAACGTTTGTTAACTTTGAGTAAAGCATAAAAGGTCTTTATTATGCTGGATACAGAACTGCAGCGGCTACGATATCCTGCCTGGTTGTAGGGCAGATGGGAGAGTCGCTACCACAGCTCCAAACTCCTGAATACAGCGACTCTATTAAATTGAAACTTTCAAACAAAGACAGATTGTACGGGTGAAAATCATTGAAGTCAGCCATCTTCTCCACCAGTCTTACTACAGCGTGGCGTAAGACGTGGTGTTTTCTGGCAATCTATGTTCTGATGAATAATGCTAAAGTGTGAAATCAGTGTAAACACGGGGAGGTTTGTGCTTTAGTCGCTGCGCAAAATTTTGTGGCTTAATATTGATAGAAAACATGAAAGAAAGCGCAGAGGCTGTTTTGGTACCCAGTAGCTATAGATCGGTTTCTGGCAGCAGAAGGCTGGCTGGGCCAAACCCCATGTATTTAACATCTTGTCTACTGTTTCTTATTAAGTCTGCCAGCCTGATTGTCCTTAGGCTGGCGCGTGTGGGCAGGACTGTCTTTTCCTGGAAGCCTGGAAGGTTCACAGCTCATTTTCTAATAACACTGTAGCCCAGCTTCTAATAATGCTGTAGCCCTTTTCGGCTTTGCTGTAATGCTTCTGCGGAGCCTCCTTCTAGGAATCACGTTCCTTACAGTGGAGCTACTCTTGTTTTATTTAGGGGGGGGGTGGTTGTTTAAATCCACCATAGCATGAAAGAACCTGAGAATCTCTCAATTTCTGTTAACTGAGAGTTAATTCTCTGCCTTATTTCAATTGCCCAGTTTTTACTTTGCAGAGAACCATTATTTTTGGGGGGACACACACACAGATGACAGACACAGGACAGGACAGATGACAACACACTAAACCAACCCCCCCACGCAAAAAAACCCTGATGTGACTACCACAGACTTGTATGCAATTAGGTTGTTCTGAGTTCAGCATTGTGCAACAGGGACTCCCAGATTTATCCCAGTGACAAACTCCCTTCCCGTTTTCCCATGGAGCTCCTAGCTCTGTCTGCAGCGGTCCAGGCAGCCTTAGATGTCATGTTTCCTGTCTCCTTGGGGGGAAGGTTGGTAGGCTGCTCTGGGTTTGTTTGGGTTTTCTTGTTTGCATGCTGCTTTGAAGGTTGCTTACCATGAGCGCTACAATCTAGCACTGTTTAGGAGCCCCTGCTGTAGACTTCAAGCTTTGCTTATTTTTCTAACCTTCCTCTTCTTCCATTGATTGTGTGTGAGAGCTGCCTCGGGGCTGCCTTGTGCATTGCCCGAGTGGCTTGTGTTGCTCACTTCCCAGCTTTGAAATGACATAATTGTCTTTCAAATCCTTGAAAACAGAACTTGGCCATGTGACGTGATACCTGCAGATGCTTTTCCAAAAAGACTGGAAGGCTTGGCTCCAAAATCTGCCTCCAAAATCCCTAGTAGGCCAAAAGGCTTAGTAGCCGTCTTAAACACAATTATCTGGCAAGAATAAAAGGGCAGTGTCAACCTTCCTTTGGGTCTTGGCCCGATTTAAAAAAAAAAAGTTGTTTTTAGTAAATTTTTATGACTATTTTGATTAAAATATCATCTTTAGTATATATTCAAATGAATGCTTTCAAGTAGTAAAGAAGTTAATGAGCAAAAACTTAGGTACTGAGGACATACAAGGTGGTCCTTTAAAAAACCTGTACTCTCTATTTTGCAAAATGTGGTAGTATTAGAAAATGTTCGGTCTAATTGAGCGATTGCATAACATTTCTGTCACGCTGTGCTGTCAAATGAAGGTATAGTTGCCGTTCTTTGTCTTGGCTTTTTTGCGTAAAGTAGCCTTGTGCTGCTGTATCACGTGTTTGTTCTGAATCTTAGGAAATAATTCTGTCCTCGTTATGGCAGAAATATGAACTATTACATCTCTCTTCTGCAGCCTGCTCAGCTGGTATCTTCGCTTCCCCACGTATCTTACTTTCACCCATCCAGCTATCGGGGGAAAAGGTTTGTGCTGGGGAAGGTATTTCTTATCTTGGAAACAGCATTTGGGCTGTTCCGCCCAAATCTTGATGGTGTTCAGAGAGGTGGTTTCTCAGCAGATCTCATTTTACTGGCTTTGGGGCAGTTTGTAAAATACTTGAATGATGTTGCCTTGTGAAAATATGGATTTGGATCATAACGAGCTTTTTACTTGATCCCTTTGAATGGGTTGCATGTACTGGGACACGGGACTTCGTTAGATGTGTGGGTTTTGTACAACACAACAGTGTCTCACCCGCATTTTGGACTAGGCCCCTTTGTCTTGGGAGAGCTCATTGGTAGCAATATCCTGTTTAAAGTTGTTTTAAAAGAATGACCTTGTAGGGCATGTTTCCTGCTCTCTCTTGATGGGATTTCCTTTTTATTAAACAGGAAATAGTCTGATTACATAAAAGTGTGAGAATGACAGGTTTTTCCTTCCCAGCCAGGGTTGTTCATGTTAATTCTATTCAGAAAACTCTAAACTGCCAGAGCAGCTGAAGTTAATTTACTTTGCCTAAAACTGTTGTTTACACCTAAAAGTTCCTACTAGTGTGTTGCTAAAGCATTGTCTGAGCAGTCCAACAGGCTTTCCTGTAGAAGTCTGTGTACAGGGATTTTCTTAGCAGATACTTTTTCTCCTAAGTGGAAGGTGGCAGCAGTTCAATGGCATGAAGCATGATGTGTGCTGTTCTGAGTTTCAAAGATCTGTTTCTGCAGCTTTTCTAATTTTTTTTTTTTTTTTTTTTGAGCTGGGACTGTGAATTGAAATCAGAAACAACAGTGATGATGCTTCCTTACCTGTCAAGAAACCATATACTTGAAATGCCTGTTACTTTCCTATTAAGTTTGGCCTCCAAATCACCTGCTGACCTCAAGTTAGGAATTTCAGGCCAAGCTCTTCTGCGTACAATACCATGAGTCAGGACGAAGTAAAAGGCCACGTAATAGGAGAAGATACTGTGATAAGGTGGCACAGGCCAGCGGAGTGCGTTGTGTGCTGAACCTGCCGTGGCTGAATGTTGGCAAACCAGAGGTGGTTGCTGGTGACGGCCTTACAGCCCAGCCCGTGGTACCTGCCTGCTGTGCCCAGCCTTGGAGGCGCAGAGGGTGAATGACGTTACGTTCCATGTTTAGGCATGGCCTACTGATCGTGTTTTACATGGATCGGATGTTTGGGGAAAAGAGATTCCGTTTTCCTCTCGAAGAAGGCCAAACACCACGGGATGTTGCTATAAACTCTCTTCCATTGCAACCTAAACCAGAAGACGGGTCAGGTAGCAAGCATGTTGGTTAGGAAACCGCAGAATTTGGGTAGCCCGTTGAGTTTAATTAGTTTCTAGTATGCATTGTTAATTGCCTTGATTCAATAGACAGGGCAGTGCTCTGGGAGTTAAATGGAGTGGTTTGATAAATAATGTTTCTTCAGGCATTGCAGGATTGAGATGTGGGTTCTCTCTGAAGCAGGAAGAGGCGGCTTTGAGACATGATTATTGGTGGGAGCCACAGAAAATTGCTGACAGTTGAGAACACCAAGCTTAGTGCCAGACTTAGGAAAGGTTACACCAGTAGTTGCTAAAACATTTGTTGTGACCTCTCTTTGGTTTCTGCCTTAAGCTTTGCTGCTCCTGGTTTGAGAGCTGTTGTTTGGACCCCCACAACTGATCCATGTCTCCTCACCCCGGCGTGCTCTGGTCTGTTGGTCACCCTCTTTTCCCTGTGCTGAGCAGGTGTGGTCTGGGTGGCTGTGGAAGACACAAAATTGCTTTGCAGGCTCCTCAGTTGGCAGATGAGAATTTTCAAAAGATGAACAAGAACTGTGAAACCTTGGAAATCTTACACTTGTTTTTGTTTCAGAAGTTTAACTTTGAATTCTGTAGGTAGGTTTCCTCTTGGCGATTAGTGCAAATCTTTTTATATCCTACTGGTAAATCAACATTTACACAGTAAAGCCTGGGATTTTAGTGTCTCGCACAGTTTAACTTTGAAATGTCTGATTGAAACTGTTACAGCTGGCCTGTAACCTAATTGGACTGGTATGTTGGAAAGTTTCTGGAGCAAGTTGCTTTGGCTCCAAGCTTTGTGCCAGTGAAATGATGAAGTATAGCATGATAACTCTAATGATGAACAAGCTTTGTTTAGAGAGCTGAAAAGCAGTATTAATTTTGGGTTTAGTTTCCATCTCTGTTCATGGATGTAGTGCAAGTCGATTTAATAAGCACGGTGTCTTGATGTTCTTTGGGAAAATTTTTAGGCAGTTGAGATTGTTAGTTTTTTTGTTTCTAGAAGGCAACAAACCAAAAACTAAACTTGTACAGAGCAGAATTACATTGGAATAAAATGTATTGCAAGAAAAACTGCCACAAAACATGCTTATGAAAAATTACTCCTGGGAAAATGGATGAACATGGTTGAACCATTTTCCTGATTCAAAAAAGTCCATCTGCCGATGCAGATATTTTGCTTATATCTCATTGAACAACCTTGTCTAAACCAAAAGAAACCCATGTGCTGGCTCCAGCACTGACCTCTTTGGTGCCTCTTGCAAAAGAAGCAGCAGACAGGGGAGTTGAAAATCTTTGATAAAACAATTTCACGTAAGTATTTTAGAGGGCAGTTACCTGACTTGTATCTGTTATTAGTGTAACTGCAGAGGCAACCAAGCCCAAAGGTACTAGTAAAGTTGAATTGAGCTACTTCTGCAAAGGGTGAAGGTGCTGAGCAGCTTCTGTGCCGTCTTATGTTGTTGCATGATGTGTATCCTGAGCTGTCAAGACTACGTAGTGACTTTGAGTACAGCCGTGAACTCTTACATTGTAAGTATTGTGATGCTGTGTCAAATGGCATATCGTTGTTTTGGTATGCAGAGGCATAATTTATTCTACAACGCATTGGAGCAGTGAGAAGGTAATGGCTGAAATAATTCAGAGTGTTGGAGTGCCGTAGTGTCACTGATAATGTAGTTTGCACAGCTGCCTGGAAGAGGCTGAGGAAATTGTCTTGGAAAAAGCGGAGTATGTTCAAGGACTCACGTTGGATTGGTCATGTTTGGGGGTGTGAGAGATGCAAAGACAACTTCTCTTCAGCTGGGCTCTGAGAAGGAGCGTTGCCTTGAGTTTATACATCAGCTGCGCTCTGCTCTCCGCAGGTACTGCTGGTTAGCAGTAGTCGTCATCCTGATCGATGGATTGTCCCTGGGGGTGGCATGGAGCCCGAGGAGGAGCCCAACGTGGCCGCTGTGCGGGAAGTCTGCGAAGAGGTGAGTGTTTGACAGGAACGGGAGCTCCTGGAGCTTCGCTGCTGATCATTAGCCAAAGTTTGGGGAATTTGTTTTTATCGATCCTGCCTATTTTCCTTAAGGTGAAAGGAATATAGGGTCAGCGTGATTTTCACATCATACATGGGAGGGAAACCAGAGTCCTAAATGAAGATAGCATAGGTATGTAATTAAGGCGCTCAGGCGGAATGAACTTTTCCTCACCTGATACCTTTAACTGAAATTAGATAAAATTAAGCTATAATCATTTCAATACATATGGTGATATTCTCCATTTGAGAACAATTTTATTCTTCCTAAGGAATTTAAAGCCAGCAAATGGCAATTAACTGCATTTGTATGTAAAATGTCTTTAGAACTCACTTCTGAATGTTACCGAATTGGAGAGATGCTTGGGTTCAGAAACGATTAAATGATTATATATGGATGACCAAGTAGGTTCACAGTTACATAAGGCAGGATTAAAAATGCCCTCAAGAGGGTTATAGATCTTTGTGCTGCAGAACAGAAATCAAGAGCTACATGATGGGACTTGGGAGGAAGCTTCTCCAGTAGTTGCTTCATTTAATTGTCTGGTATATGGAGGTTTTTGTCTGAAGTATTTGGAAGTGCCTGCTGCTGTCTTAACAAAATGCTGAATATTTAGGCCTCTGAACTAATCTAACATGGCAGTTCCTGAGTTGTGTGTTTCTCTTTGGATGTTTTTGTGATCTAGCGGTTTATCAGAAAGATATGAAAGATTATACTGTCAAAGTTTATTCTTTTAAATGTCTTTAGGTCCCTCTAGCACTGGGAGTGCTGCTTGCAAATTTTGTTTCCAGCTTGTAATAGAGCTCCTGCTTTTTTAGTAACTCAGCGATCTTTCAAACACATGACAAGCCAAAGTGAGTTTAACCAGAACAAAAGAAATCTTTATAGAACCATGGAATTGTTTAGGTTGGAAGAGACCTTTAAGATCACCAAGTCCAACCTAGCTGCAGACTCCTGCTTTACGACCCAATCATTATTAATAATTAAGTTATTTGATACAGAAGTCAAGGGTTCATTCAGGAGATGCATGGCTTCGCCTTTCAAATCCTTAAAATAAATCTGTATCGACCCTCCCTTCCTCGGGCAGCGCAGCGCCTTGGAAGAGTCGCTCTCTTTCCATGACAGCTCGGTGGCTGAAAGGAAGCCTTGGCATGGGCTCAGTCTGCAATGAAGAAACTGGTTTGGGCTGGCTGAGATAATCCCCTCTCGCTCAGCTGGTGTTCCCTCGCTCACGTGGACCGGTGCCGAATGAGAATGTAATTCAAACTGTGGCAGCCTGGCAGGGTTGAGTCATTCCCAGCGAAGCACCTATCTGCTTGAATGCCGCTCGACAAACAGTAAACATCAAGAGCTCCGAACGCGGCAGGATTACCCCGACAGCTAACCTCCCCGACACCTGGTCGTGCTTGACGCGAAGGCGGGGTGGGAATCTGAAATGGAGCTATCAGATACTGTTAGGATAAAGGCTTTCCTGAAAGAGGTCTGCAGAAGAGCAGCCTGTCATGTGTATAAAATTACTTTTGAGCGCTTCTGCAGCTAATGATGAGGCTAGCTGACACGGGTGGAAAACGCAGGCGAGTTTTTAAGGGTGCAAGGCCTTCCTGAAAGAGGTTTGTGTTCCAGCACACTGCTTAACGATCCGCACACAACATTATAATGTACATCAACTGTCTTGAGCTCAGCGAGCTGTTTACTGTAAAACGCTGCTGGGGAATGTGCGTGCGGGAGGGGAACGTTTGTTACGTTACAGCTGTAACGCTGTGAAGGACTTGTGCACCCAGTTTCCCAGCTTGTGCTATTGATTGGGCAGGGGAGGTGTTTCAGGAGACTGCTGGGCAACCGATGCGCGTGCTAGCTGGTAATCCTCGTTCATCCTTTCGTGGGTAAATCTAGGCATTTTCAGGTAGATTGTAGCTGAGGCTGATTTCTGAGGAGGTTTGATGTCTTTGCTCCTCTCCTGGGACAGGCATGTCTGTCACACGCAAGGAAATAAGGTTAGCTGAGCAGGTAGCGTCTGGTGTTGGGAGAGGGAAAATCCAGTTTCCTCTGTGTCGATGAACACAAAGTAATTTTTATTGTAAAAGAAGGTGGTTTATTTGCTGGTCAAAGTTGTGGAAGAAATTCGTGGACTCTCTTTCACTGACTTTGGTATGCCTCTTTTAATAAGAGACAGTTGGAGGAGCTGGAAGGACGCATTGGCCTTTCATTGCTTGTGGTCTTTGAAGATGACAATAGGCTGTTTTTTCTCAATTCATCCTTTTTTGCATAGTATGTATTTTCTTTATAAAATACGCTTCCCTAAATTAAGTTTTTTAACTCCTCCTGCATTCACTGTTTTAATTTTACCGTGTATGTGTTTGAGTTTATCCATGTTATTGCTGGAATAATTGTCGTATAAAGAAATCTGACTTTTCCCTCTTTCTGATTGTCAAAAGTTTAGAAGACTTCTGAAAATGAAATGTTGATTCTGAGTGAAACCTGTGATCCCTCTGTCCTAGTTTGAGTTAAAGTCCTCGTCCTAGTTTGAGATAGTCCTTATCTGTATTAATCTGTACCAGCAGAAGTATTAAAGTAGACAGGTACCAACACTTGTCACGCTTGCTGTTGTCTGCATAAAATGTGAAGTGACTTGAGTTCTTGGGCATTGTTTTTAGGCAAAGCGTCAGGAGACGAGCACACTGGCTCTGAATGCCAGCAACCTTTTCAGAATAAAACCACTTATTTCTGACAGATTGTTGAAAATATTTTTAGTCAGTCTTATACAATCATAAACTTCAGGTATTTTCTAAGCTTCAACTTCTAGAAAAAAGCTGTGCCCTTTCAAATCGGTCATTAGTACCAATGTAGTATATTTTTTCTTCTTCATTCTTAGATTTTTTTTTGCTGTTGCATTCTCTTACCAAGATTAATTTTGTGTTAGGGAATAAGGTTTTTTTTATGGGTGTGAGCAACTGGTGAAGAACATATTTTAGAAATAGATGCCTTAAATTAAACTTATTATAGAGTGACTTTGAAAAAAGCCTCCACACTCATCTGTTAAACCCAAAGGCATTTCATTTTGCACTTACAGCATCTTTCACATCCTGACCTTTAAATACTTAGTAAATGTCAAGTTCTAGAAAATGATGGGAGTGTTAGGTGTGCTTTTTTCATGGGAATCAAAAGCCAGATAAGTTGTGCTTGATCTGTGGTCAAACAGGCAATTGATGCCAGTATCAAAATAGTCCATTTTGACAGTACTTTGATCTGGTTGCTAGACGTTTTTCTTTTTCTTTTTCTTTTTTTTTTTTTTTAATTTTTATTTTCTCTCTCCACACCTCCCCAACCACCCCCCCGCTTTATAACTAATCTTTTCTGTCTCAAATATTTTGTTAGTGGTTTAGAATATGAATATTGATATCTTTCAGTGCTAAGATAGCAAGACTTCCCCCCCCCCCCAAACATTGCCAGTACTATGGATGAATGAGACGATGGCATTGAACTCTGCAGATTTAGTAGTATTCAGTGCAAACAGTGGACCAAGTTCACTCCTGTCTGTTACCCTGCGTACTCAAACCTCATAAAAATGAGTGCTGTGTCTTAAAGTTCTTCACTCTGGTGTGGTGTTTCATTTCTATTTCACAAACGTAAAAGCATCTATCGGTTGTAATGCAGTAAAGAAGCAGATGAATAAGAATGACCCTCTCTGAGACACAGTAGAGGCAGCAAGAAAATTTGCCTAGCAGGTCTGTAATTGGTGTCTTTAGAACTTGTCTAAGCTAGCAGCCTTTATGGGTGTGATTTACTGCCTTCAGTACTGCAAGTATTAGAGCAAAAATTTGGGTGTTTTACCACAGTCTTCTTGCCCAGCAGTAATCTGTAGTAGATGCAGGCTTTGAGCCTAATAGAGCAAAGTAAAATAGCTGAAATTCCAACCCACATTTTCCTTAGCTCAGATGGAAGGAAATAAAAGCTGTCCCTAGGAACAGATGGTGTTGCTGCAGGCTGCTTTTTGCATCTGACCCGAACTTATTTTCAGCTTTGAAACCTGAACCTGCTGTTCTTGGATGTCTTCAGTAATTTTTCTTTATTAAAACAAGTCGTTCCCTGAGCAGCAGAACTAGTAAAGCTTCATTTCCTCCAGATTTTTCTTCCTCATCCGGAACGCCCAGCCCACCCCTCTGGGCACATGGCAGCGGCTTGAAATCGTGTGCTGCTTTGGGGCAGCTGGCTGTTGCTGCAACATTGGTGCACTCTCCCCAGATCTATCTTTTCCTCCAGTGAGGATTACCTCGGACATTGGAAACTGGTTTGGATCTGCAGAGCAATGAAAAAGCAGCTCATTTTGCAAGCTCTGGCTGTCCTCTCGTATACCTGAGTGTGTCTCTTCCTGGGAAATACTGTTGCTTGATTGATCTGCTTTATTTTCACGCCTGCAGATGGAACAGTTGGTGCTGGTACTCTCCTACCCCTTGTTGATAGGTTTAATAGCGTCCTCTGAGGACGTGCCTGTATTTTGAGGGTTGCAGCATGGGCTCCCTGTGCAGCACTTCTAATGCTTGATGAGGGAACATGTGCCCGAATAAATTGTGCTGTCTCTGCCAGACGCTTACTGTTGTGGCACATGAGGGTGGAGGATTCTCAATCCGTTTACTGCCGAGGAGAAAATTCCTCAGTCATTTGGTGCAAATTAAGATTTAGATCCAGCTCCCATTCTGGATGAGGCTGTGACTATGCATTTAACTTTCCAAGAAAGTGCTCATTGTCCTGCAGTGAAGATGAGTCAAGAAGATGCAGAGAGGTTGGCCCACAGAAAAGCAGGAGGTATGGAGCTTGCCCAGATTGGAGCCTGCCACTTTTGTTGCTCATTATCTAGCTTTCTTTGTTAGTGATAATGGGTATAGATTATGTTCGTGAATGTCTTGGGCGACTTTTATGTTGGAAACTTATGTGAGACTGTGAATTCCACTTGCACATCTGTTTGTTCCATTAAACAAAGTACATAATTGTGCAGAGACTGACTTTCCTATCTGCACGTGAATTAAGTGCTTTATCAAAAATAGGTGTATAACAATCCATTTGGTCTGTATTGGATGTCCTTTATGTTGTCTTTAAAATCCTCTATGCCGGTAAAATAGGATGAGAGAGCCATTGGACTCCAGGATGTCATGGCTGATGTGCTTTGCAGTCTTTGGTAACGACTCTCTTTATAAAATGAGCCCAGTATTTGAATGAAACCATTAATTTACGTCACCATTTCCTACTGCATGTGATAAATTAATACGTGAAGAAAACCTTAGCGCTTTTTTTTCAGTTGTTTAGTGCTAGTTCAATGTGATTTTCCTACAGCACATGTTTGTCTTGGTGTTGCTTTTTGTGCCTTTTTGGGTGAATAAGACTAGGCAGAACCGAGGAGGAGGATCCTGGTTTGCAGACAGCGTTATTTCTGTCGCCCCTCTGTTTAACCGGAACAGAAGGAAGGGCTCCTCACCTGCCTGTCTTACTTCAAGCACAGTTTTAGAGCTGTGGATAAACTGCTTGGGAGGCTGGTCGTGCAGTATTCATGCTTAGTTTCCAGGCTGGCTAGTTGCCTGGAGATAAATTTGATTCTAGTCAGGCTTGAGATTTCGCTAAACCATCACAGCAACATCCCTGGCTTTTGTTTCAGTGCCTCTGCAGGTAAGTAAGGAGAGCAGAAATTCAATACTCTTGTCCAGGAACAAGTGAAGAAAACTGCCTTAAGACAGTTATTTACCTGAAACATTTGATTACACTTCACCTTTTAATATTTTTATGTATGTATGTTGTGAAGGTGGAAGCCTTGTGTTCCCCTCTGTGTTGTTGCTGCCCACCACTCGAGTTCTTCGAATGAAATTCATCTGAAGTATTCGCCTTCCAGTTCACTTCTGAGAGAGATTAGTCCAGGTTAGCAGCAACAGCTTTGCGGATGAGGTAAAAATCACTCATTCGCAAAGGTCAAAACCAGTTATCTGTCCTAGCCACGCTGGTGTGTGCATACACGCGTACGTTGACCTTCACGGAATTGCTATTTGACTCCCGAAATAGCCTTGTGGTTAATAGTCAGTGGCCCACCTATGGGCTGAGCAGGTTGTCAGAAATACTGATGAGACAATACGTTTTGCATCCAAAACCAACATAAAAGATTCAGTTGAAAAGCTGCTTCCTAGAAGCAGAGGTCAGGGAGCATGTTACAGAAAGAATTATACATTTCTATGAATGCTTGTAGGAGGGGGAGCTACAAATCCTTTACTCTTAGGGCAGTTCTACCATCAGCTATCATGAGAAGCGATAGTGAGGTGTGCTCTGGCTGCATTGTTTAGTATATGTGTGTGTTCATTTGGTAAGCTGGGAACTGAACCAGTAAAATCTTTTATTAATTGAATGTTCTTCCTTTCCAAAAGCGTATGACCATCCAGCATCTGGTTAGTAGCTGAAAGAGCAGGAAACGGCATATCTCAGGGCAGAGAATTTGTCTTATTAAATATTTAGTTGTCCTCACTCAAACATCATTTTTTTCTTTAAAAAAAAAAAAAAAAGCGCCTGACCTAATCAGATGTATATATCCCAGCTGCACGAGCAGAGGCACTGTTTCCCTGAGGTGTTCATGATGTGTTCCAGCTGCCAGAGACGGCAGCCGAATTTACCTTCCGAACGTAGCTGGGTTGTATGCCAGGCTGTCCGGGGTGTTTCTCAGACCAGTTAACTCACGGAGCAAAATCTCATCTTGTCTGTAGCGCTTGTGTTCCAACCACTTACAGTCATAAAAAGAAGGGAATGTAAATTATTAGGGGGAAAAAAGGGGAGGGGGGTGGTCTGGAGAGTGGGATGGCATTTTGCATTTGTGCGCGAGAAACAGCGCTTTGAGAAAGGACTGAGCCACAGCAGTGAGTGAATGTGTAAAAAGTGACAGCAAATCAGATAAAGTGGGTAGGTCCTCAGCAGCGTTCAAATAGAAGACGAAACTGTTGCTTGGATCGTCTCTTGATTCGTGTCCGTGCTTGACGCAAAAGCTTGCTTTCGAGGCATATCTGCATTTTGTGTTACATCAAAAATAGTCTTGTTCCTGTTGCAGGGGACACGTTACAACATTGCAAGTATTTTATGTTTATATTAGCTTGCTTCAGACGTATGCAGGACATCGCTGAAATACCTGCTGGCTGTCAGGTTGCTTTGATGGTGTAAGTGGGTGTTTTATACGTACTTTAAACTTATTAAGCAATAATTTTAGAGGGGTAAAACTGCTAAACCCCAAAGCAAATTTTATCCGTGCTTAGACATTTCAAGGAGGTTCTGGTCATTCAGGATGTATTGGTATGCAAGTAATAATTTGTCAAATGATTTTTTTTTTTTTTTCCTCCAGATTGAATCCAAAATGGTTTCAATGTAGAAAAAGAAGAAAAAAAATCTTGGGAATGCATATGTGGTTAGAGTTTGTGATACATTTGTGTCGCTTTTCTTGTGACCGTGTTGTTTTCAGATTAACAGAATTTGCTTCCTGCTCTAAAGGAATTTGCTCCTGCACAGCGAATAAGGAAATTTGTACTGTCCTGTTAAAGCTTGTTTCTTTTTTTTTTTTTCCCCTTTGAACTTCTTGTAGGCTGGAGTGAAAGGGACGTTAGGAAGATTAGTGGGAATTTTTGAGGTAAGTTTCAGACACTGAGGCGGTGAAACTTTGGTGCAAAAGATTGTCTTGGAGTAAAAACCACTTCTTGGTTTTGTTGTGAAGTAAACTAGACAACTTGTTTGAAGGAAACCTTAAAACTCCCCATTTAAATAAAAATGCATCCCGTGATATTTCAGTGATACTGACCATCTGTAATTTCCACTTCAGTTGGGATCATTAGTGATAAGCCGGTGTAACCATGAATGTCCTGGGTGCCTTCGTGCCTTTCGTGCTGCCCCAGCAGCCACCCGCCAGCTGGGGAGCGGTGGCCCTGCTTTGCTCTGCCCTCCCCCCTGCCAGGCTGGGCTCGGCAACGCTGTGAACCTGTGCCGTGAACCTGTGCGCTCCTCTCAGGAGCCTGGCAACGCCTCCTGAGCACTACCGAGATGCACAGTCAACAGCTACCAGGCACAACTCTCTTTACAGTTGTTTTTTTTCGCTATTTCAGAGTTGTGCGGAATAGATAAAAATCTTTCCAGTGTATTTTTGTTTCCCTAGCTGAAGAACTGAATTATAAGCATATCCATCCACCAAATACTGCCTTAACAGATTAGGAACTAGATTTTTTCGGCTGCAATCCCCATTAATACTTTCAGACCTCTCATTTAAAACACAAAAAATTTACAACAGCTAAGAACGAGCTATAACGTGAGAGAAGCTGCGCATGAGGTACCGCAGCATCGTAGTCAGGCAGCGTGCAATTTGCAGTTGCCATGTGCCCACCTGCCTTTTCTCCTGGGGTAGCTTTGTTGTTATTCTCTTCCCGTTGCCTTCCAGAATCGGGACAGGAAACACCGGACATATGTTTACGTACTTATCGTCACAGAAGTGTTGGAAGACTGGGAGGACTCTGTCAATATTGGTAAGCTCTTTGTGCTTGCTAGCATTAACTGGTTACATGCATCAGTTGAGCATTCCTCTGGGACCTGGAATCCTTGTGAGAGTGGTCGAAAAAAGTTGCAATGGTGTATCCTCTGGTTGCTTGGGGAAAAAATTGTGGTGAAATCGATGCTTTTGTAACCTCTGTGGCCTGAGAGAAGTTAATTCATCTGTACGGCTGCCTCTACAGCAATTTTGTATTTAATTCTTGCACTTCAAGATACTGTCCAAAGAGCACGAAGAACTGTCCTTTCTAAGACAAGAAGAAAATACATGTGGGCATTTGATTAATCATTACCCATTCTCTTTTGAAATCTTTACATTTAAATTGGATTCCCAAATGAAAATGAAGCTATTGTTCAGCACGAGGTTTATCAGTAGCACTGTACTGTAGCACCTGTACTTCTAGAGCCATTTAGGTTGGAAAAGATCTTTAAGATCATTGAGTCCGACTGTAAACCTGACTTTCCTCAGGCTGTGTACGGAAGAGGTTTTATGGAGAGTGAGTGCTGCCTACCAAAAATGGAGGTTCACTTGCAGATTGATAGAAATTGGGTGGTGGCTGGTGTGTGTTGTTGTGGGTTGTCTTAAAATGAATATCTGACTTGAATAGAAAGTGCGGAAATAGCAAAATAAACGGGTCTTTTTAAAAATTAGGAAATGCAAGACCAGTTTGTTTGGACAGTGGATGTACTGCCCTAAACAGATACCTGTCGTGGGGGTAGAGGAGCCGTCAGCGTGGTGTTTGGTGTAGGTGGCCCTCGAGATCAGAGGATATGGAGAGAAAATTCCCCAGTGTCTTTTGAACTGACGCTTTGCTGCACAGTGAAATTACTCTTGTGGCATTAGGGCACGTGATAATGATTGAAAGCTAATCAACGGTGAACTTTAAACATAGAAAGGATAACATCATTTTATTGCATCTGCTGATTTTTCTTTTTACCCACAGGAAGGAAAAGGGAATGGTTTAAGATAGAAGATGCCATAAAAGTTCTGCAGTATCATAAACCAGTGCAGGCCTCGTATTTTGAAACCTTGAGGCAAGGTTGTTTGGCAAACAACGGCACTCCTGTCATGACCACGACGTACTCTGAGAGCTCCGTGTCTGACATCAGATGACTGAAGACGTCCCTGTGAGAGAAATTTTGAAAAAATAGACTGAAACATGGATTTCCCTCCCCCCTCCCTTTTTCACATGCTTCCTCTATCAAACAAGGCATGGGCAGCAGCCTGTGGCAGAGCAAGTGTTAAGAGTGCTGCATTTTAGTGCAAGGTGGGATTTTTTTTGTTGGCTTTTTTTTTTTTTTTCTTTTTTTGGGTATGTATTTTGTAACATACATTTTGTGCATGAAGTGCCCCTTTCCCGTTACATCGCCTCCACGGCCTGGCAAGCGAGGCTGCCAATTTCGCCTCTGCCTTGTGTTCTGAAGTGTCCCGTTTGTGTCATCCCAGCCATAGCCACTTTTTTTTTTTTTAATTAAAAGACTTCAAATGTGAGATCAGCTCTTTAAGTCTTAGTCTGTACTGTAAGGTGCTGTTCAGACCTGTGTGGTGGTCACTTTCAGCGCATATGTATAAAGTTTTCTTAGATGGAGAATCTAACATTTTAATTTTGCGGGAATTTTTTTTTAATCCTGGTCTGCTTCTAAAAAGAAGGGTTGATGATTAATCTGTTTGCCTTTTGTTTTGGGTTTTTTTTTAAAAAAAAAAATACACGTTCTGTGACAGTGCTAGCGGCTGGGCCAGTTTACTCCCCATTCAGTATCTCCCGATTTAGTCTAGTGACACTTGAAGTTGAGGGCAGAGTTTTGATCACCTGCAGACAACCCCGCTGCTCCGTTGCTTCTCCTACAGCTTCCGCCAATGTTTCTGCATTTACATCGCAATGAAACAAAAAGGAGTTGGTCTTTTAACACTTGGCCAAAAATAGCCTCAGAAACGCTACGACAGAAACTGAATTTCATTGTCTGTGGTAGGAATCAGGGATTCAAAGTGGGGTCAAAGTCTGACAAACTGGAGCGTCAATCACCAATGCTGTTCTGCTGATCCCGCTGCGTTCTGCTGATGTCTCTTCTTGTCCACATGCCTTATACCGCGCTGAACTGGATACTTGTAATTTGTGCTAAAGCATCGGATTGTGCTTACTGAGTGTTACTGCGGGAACCCTCAGTTGGATAACCATGCGTGTCCCTGAAAAAAAGTCCTGGGGGGAAAATTCAGGTGTTCAATCTCTTGTCCTGTGGTTCTGCAGCACTTACAATTGCACCATGGAGCATGCTCAAAATGTTTAAACTCTCCCTCCGCGAAAGGTACAGCTGACTCCCGAGCAGGATTGCTGGTTGGAGAAGTTCACCCTTTAATAGGATAGTTCCCCCGATGCATTGGCACACTTCAGATATTTTTTTTTTGTTGTTTTTATCGATGTAAGTTTCATGCTGTCTTGATTTGCCAACAGTGTTGTCTACTTGGGAAGTAAAATGGGAAGGGTTGGGACTGGGGGGTGGGTTGGGACAGGTACAAGTTTTGGGAGGGGCATTAATTAATCCCTGGCTTGGGACAAGAAGTAGTTGCTGAATTCAGTAACTTCTCCTTTGTCAGAGCATAGCCAAGATGTGAAATTAAATCTGCAGTACTCTTTTTTTTTTTTGTTCCTTTTTTTTTCCTCCTCTTTATTTAACAAAAATATTCTAATAAATGCTCACTGTTCCAGAGTTTTCTCTCTTGCCGAGAAGCGCTTACAATATGAAAATCTGATAGAAATATCCATGGAGCCTGGGACAAGGGGGAATGGTATCCTTGCTGGTTTGGCAAGAGGCTGTTCGTTTTAAGATCCTGTTCTGTTCCTTCACTTGTTCTCCTTGCTTTCATCAGTGTGGAGCAGCAAGGCCAAAAGCAGTGCCAGTGATCGCTAACATGAAAAACCACGCATACGAAAAAGCTGAGAGGCATTATTCAAGGAGTAGCTTGAAACTGAGCATCTGGAATTGAGCCTAAATTACACCAGTTCAGTTCACTTCAACTTAGAGACGAATGTACAATACTTTCTTACTCTCTGCTGATCGGCCTGAACCAAACTCTCAAAAGGGCTTGAATATTGTATCTGGAAGTGTACGCAAAATTCAGACAGTCCGCTGTTACCAAGCCCTGAGTGGCACCTAACACAGCCATCTACTGCCTTCAATTGAGTTTTTCTCTTTACTGTACAGATTAGTATGTTGAAAATGCTTTGCGACAAAACAGCTGGTACTCCTGAAAGCGTAACTGCAGTTTTAATATCAACAGCATGCACACTTTTGTTTTTAAACTAAAAATGTTTTTACAGGGCTGTTAAACTGACAATTTAGGGTAGAATATTGTTAATGAATTGCTAACGGCTTATTTGTTTGGGTCAGAAAAATAAATTGTGCCAAGAAAGTGGTTTAATGTGGCATGAATTGATGCTGTTAACACCGTAACATCCAGTGGCTGATTTTATGCCTTCTTAACTGGAAATAGCTCCTGGGGTAGAAATAGCCTTTATTCAACAGATGCGGATTTCAAAACAGGCCTTAGTCCTGTGCTACCTGAATCTCTCCCTGCACCACACGAATTCCCGTCTTCCTCAGCATCTGAGGTTCTTCTCTAGTAACTGATATAGCTGCGTGCCCTAGCAGTTTATGCGATTTTATCGAAAACGATGTTAAATTGGTTTGGGACCGACAATCAAACTACCTTTATTAGTGACGAAAGAGTTGTTTTGAGGACGGCGCGTGCTCTGGGTTTTGCAGTACAGACTAGTGCCTGCTGGATTAAACTGCTTAGGGCTGCTGTCATGACCAACTGCTAAAAAACCTGTAGGATTAGACTCGGACTTCCAGCGTTGCTAAAACTGGTGCTATATTGAGCTAGTGTTGGAGTTAATGGGATTCTTACCTCAAACAACGTAGTGTCTAGCCTGACCCTTTAAATCGAGCATTACAGTGTGTTTCAGCTTTCCGCTCAAGAATAATGTTCTTAGTTTGGCTTTCAACGTAGCTTCCGTCTTACTCGGCACTGGCGTATTTGTAACTAAAACAGAGGAATAATGATGCTTCGGGTAGACATCCTGCAAGTTTGCAGCAAGTGCATCAAGTCTCCCTCAAGCTGCCGGTTTCAGATGCTTGTCTTGATTCTCTGAAATCAGGTCTGGGATAAATGCCATGCGTTTGGGTGGTGCACAGCCTCCTACTGCAGTACCTTTTGGCTGACCTGTGAACCCAGGCGTCTCATGAAAAAATTCCCGTCTCCTCTGCAACTTCTTAGGTGTAATTTCGCTAATAAGATGACTTTTTCCCTTTCTGCTTTTCGGGCGTGTATTCATGGTACGTACAAGGACACCTCACTCTTGAGAGACCAAGAAGCGAGTCTGCCTGCAGCGATGACGAGGGGGAAAATTACCGGCCCTGGAAATGCTCAGGTACTGGATTTCTCCATGCACCGAAGGGTCACCTCAGTGTTGCAAGATGGGTGATGAAGGAAGAGAAAGTCCTACTGCTCAGCACAGGGAGGTTCTCCGAGCAGTTCCTGCTCTTCAACATTGATTCCCTTCCTCTGGTGGTGTCAGAATTAGAAATCCTCGTATAGCGGAGTTGAGTCCTGCCGTCTGGATTTTGAAACGTGTTGGAGACCTTAGTGGGAGAAGGGAAGCGCGTGCAGCACTTAGCCATCACCGCAGAGCACAATGATTTCTTAAACCTTGGAATACTTAGAAAAATCTTCATCTCTGTCCCTGGAAGCACTTGACAGACCAACCTGGATTACTGCTGTGGCAGGAAAGCGTTAGCTGGTGGTTTAAGACAATGCTGGGTACCAGGTATACTGGCATTTGTTGACTTCAGCGTGGGAGCAGGAAAGAAAGGAAGATACCCCTGGGCTACCAATGTCTGCAGCGGCTGCGGCTTGATACGTCCAGCAGGATTTGTCAGATCCCGCACCTTTCTGATGAGCTTAACTGGTGTGTAAAACTCAAGAGGCAGGTGGGTGTCCCTCTGCAGAAGAGTGCCAAGTATAATGAAACTTAGTGAGCTGAAATCCGATGTATCGAGCTTTAGGGCATCTCTCTCAAATAAGGGTTTGGTATGGTGGAAGGGGCATTTTGATGGATGCGCATCAGCTTAGAAATTGTGCGCTGTAGAAAACATAAAGCAACTTTGTCTTAAGTGGTTACTGTGAAATGGGTTTTGGGTTCCAAATTCAACTTTGCTCGTGCTGAGGCTTTTCAAAGGCACGTCTCGAAAGGAAGAATTTTTTCTTGGTTGATTGGTTAGAAGTAACTCAGACCATTTTCTATTTGGTGAAGCTTCCCCACGGTATTTAGTAGGTGTGCCACGCGGCTGTACGTGCTGGTGTTCCTGCCCGGCTATGAGAGGGCGTGATGTGACGCTGCCCGGCCTGGTAGGCGATGCCTTGGCCTGGGAGATGCCTAGAGAAGAGCAAAAGGAGTTGGTTGGATTTTTTTTTTTCCCCCATTGCTCTTGAAAACTGACATTCAGCTCTGTTAAAGTACTTTAGGTCGCTTCACAATGACGTCTTTTGGTTGCTTCACAAAGATGGATTGTTTCATTCTAGACAATAGTTAATTGGCAATAGAGAAACTGGGTATTGTCACGGAGCGGGGGAGGTTTGTACCTCCTCTATCTTTGCACGGTGTCTCTGCTGCTTACCAGAGGTTTCCTGCTGCCTTACGGTCAGCCAGAGCTGCTCTGGCAGAGCTCCGCAAACGCTCGCTCCAAACCCCGGTGACTTCTCAGAATTCCGAGTGTTTGCCATTTGCCTCTCCAGGTATATCATTCGGCGAGACGTTCCTTTGAGTTAATGGCTACTTTGCAAACTGAAGATGAGATTATTTTATTTTATTTTTTCCCCAATTGAAAATGCGTTAGCCTTTGATCTGTAAAAACTATTTAGGGCTGAGGCAGTGCCACGTGAGTGCGCAGGGCGTGGTGGCAGTCTTCCTCACCGGCTGCTGTGCCGTCAGCACCAGATAGGGCAAATATTACTTGTGATTTTGAACTCTCAGAACAAGGCATGTAGCCTCTGCGTGGTTTTACGGCTGAAATACCTTGAGATGAGTCTGTCAAGGAGAGGGTGTTGGAAGGAGGCCGTTGGGTAAGTGTAGGGCAGTTGCATCGCCTGTAGCAAAAAGGTAATTCAGAAGTTGCTGATGGGCAGCTCGCTTGTTTGTGTTTCGTGCTGTTAAAGAGAGCTGAAGTCGTAGGCTGGTGTTACTGATGAACTCTGTTAGCCACTAACTGTAATTAAAACTGAATAGAAAGGGATAAAAAGGAAGGGCACTTCAAAATGAGTGGTTTTAAGCTGCTGCCTGGATCAGATGGGTAGAGTATATCTGGCTTCTTAAAGTCTTGCTAGTTCTTCCCCCGTCGCTTGCTCGTGTTCAGTACAGTACGATGCAGGAGCAGCCGTGGGTTCTTGATAGTAAATCCCCTGCGATTTAACTGAGTTCTGTGTACATTACGCTGTAAGAAACTATCAGATTTACAGGTAAAGGGAGTCCAGGCACGGCTCTCCTCGAGTAACATCTCTCACCTTGCTTTGCCGTAGGAAGGTGGGACGGAGAGGTGAATGCATTGCTGTATTTCTTTATCTTTTTAAAATACATCCTTTGGGATTTGTTTCCTTTTTCCTCCATTCTGGGGACATGGGTCCTTCTTCGGTTGATTTGGTCCCAGCTTAGCAAGGCAGGCACGTTCTCCAGGGGCTGTGCTGCGAAACGGGAACGCTGAGCGGTGCTGGTGGGGATGGAGCTGAGCCGTATCGGGGGTTGTGCTTCAGAGCCCCTCCACCCGTGGATGGCTGCGGAGGGCTGCACCCAGCCAGCCTGCGCCCTCCCTTCTGAGGGTGGCCTTCGGCCTCGCTGCTGGAGGAAGGTAAGCTCTGGTTTGGGGGCTGGAGAGGAGCTGCAATTTAAACATTCGCATCAGCTTTTTTACTCGGCAGATGGACGTTGGGTGCGCTTCCCAGATTTCTCTTGAGCAAGAAGGCAGTTTAATTCAGCGTGATCTTGAATGTGCCGTAAAGCAAGCTCGATAAACTGGAAAATTAAAAGGGATTGGAATCTGCTAATGTGGCTTTTTCCCTTGTGCAGACACAAAGTATTCAGTGGCTAAAAATGCGGGTAGGGAATGTCAGGAATTCTCAGTACCCTTCCTAGATCTAGCATGGACTTCAGGCCTCTGCCTCAACTCTTCCATGCAGGAAATGTGTTCACCGTTTTGCAACACGCTGGTTGCTGCAGAAAAGCAAAATACTTGAAGCTGCACAGATGGAATGTTTACCTCCCGCAATTATAATGACTTCAGATTTTCTTCCTCCTTCTCAAAACCAGTTTTATCCCAAGTTGATACGTTTTGTGCTTTCCAGACAGCCGGATACAATATTTGTAGCTGTGCAAAGCATCCAGCAAGAGCAAACGCGGTGATCTGGGAGTTCAGGAAAGATAGGTTTGCTGTTTAACTTCCTGGAGTGGAAGCTACGGCTGGTGTCGATGTTTGGGAGAGGATCAGAATCTGTTGGTCTCTTCGGCCAAACTTGCACCAAGAAATGACGTCATTGCAGATGCTTGTTGGCGTGAAGAGCTCTTCTCTTATGAAGCGACTCAACGATGTTGTCTAATTCTGGTTGTGCTTTGAAATGACTTGGGTTTCCCTCCTGGTTCTGTTCTTCCCGCTTAATAAGAGCATCATCTAGTGGCTGCATCACGGGGGATGCAGGTGACCTTGCTTCTGGTGTACGCTTGCGTCCTGTCTCAGAGACTACAACATGCATCTATATCTCGCTGTTCCTCACTTTTCTCGGCGCTAGAATGAATTTAAAATGGTTGGAGAGGGCTCTCGGCTTCCGCGGTGGGAGGTGGTGTGTAGATACGTGTAGTGTTTGCTGGGTATAGTGTCATGAGGTCTGTACATAATGAGAGAGGTGTAGATGGGTGAAAAAGAACACTTAACTGGATTGAAGATGTATCTAGGAGATGTATAAAATCTCTTTTTGGTGCTAGTTGATAGGGTTTGGGGTTTGTTTTTGTTGTTTTTTTTTTTTTTTTTTTTTTATTTGGTGGGAAAGTGAGAATTTTGATTATACTTGAGAAATTGGCTCTAGAGTTGCCTCAGAAATTACCCTTGGGAGGTCCAAGAGTGTTTGCTGAACTTCCTGTATGTCCTATTTCATATTTATTAAATCAGAAGACCTGGAACGATCACTTTGCATTTTCTGCTCAGTCTTTTCATGAACTCTCTGTTCCTGAGACGCCCTGGCAGCTGCCCCGAGCTGGGAGAGCAGGATCCCAGACCCCCCTCAGAGCGCGTGCCCGGCCGCGGGATACATAACCAGGGTACGCACCCTGCCCGCGGCACGAGCTGGCTGGCAGTGGGGGTGAGCACGTCTGCCTTAGGCTTTTCCATTCCTTATCCAACCGAGATACCTCCAAGATCAAAGCTGCGGGGCTTCTCTTCGCGTCTGGGCTGGTCGAACTCGCCTCTGCGCCCGAGGAGGAGACTGCGATACCGAGTACCAACCGGCACCACCCTCTCCTGCTTGGCAGCGCCGGTGGGAGCAATCTGGCTGGCAAATGGCTTTTAAACCTTGCAGATACTTGTTCGAGTCGTTCAAGTGTCCCGGCGTGGGGTGGGGTGGGCGATGGCAGTGGCAGAGCCGTGGTGAGTGAGCTCCCGGGGTGTCACCTGTGCGACGCGGTGCTGTGGGTCGGGATGTCTCGGCGGAGGTTCCTGTGCTGCTGCTGCCGCCCAGCTTGCACGTGGCGACACTAAATGAGTTTGGAGGAGGAAAACTGATGTAGAGAACAAACTTGCTAATTTATTAGAATTGAAAGAAGCCTGAGATTTTCAGTGATTTTTTGATGAATCTTAAATACTCAATTCTCTGTGAATTCTAGATGGTTTTGGACTTGCAGTTCCCATTATCTGTTTTGGTTTATTTTTTCTGGCTGCAGACTTCTGTTCCTCACTCCAGTGCTTTGTGTTTCTAACCTGGTCAAGTTTAACATGTTATTTTATGAGATATTAAGTTGAAATGGTTTGCAAAACCACTTTACATCTGCAAGGGCACTTTGGAAATCTAGCATTTCAGCCGCTGCTTTTTCTCTTCCTTACTGACTGCGACTCGTTCTTACGACACATTTGTTCCAAGTCAAATGCATTCGGTAGAAAACACGTTTGGTTTTCTTTGAGGGCTGGATTTTAGTTCGAGCCTAGGAATAACGCAGGCGCTCTCTTGCTCCTGCTTAGTCTTGGCGGGCAGGTACAGCGTCTACCTACAGAATTTTGACCTTTTCATCCGTAGTGTTTCCCGAAGGACCCGAGGGCTCGCGATTGATCCACTCCACGCTCAGCTCTGGTGTCGTTACAAACCCCCATCCCTCTTCTGCGATGAGTCTGGGTGTGTTGGAGCCAGATGCGGGACGGCGTGAAGCCGCGCTGATGGACGGCAGCTGGCAGCCGGGTTCCTTTCTCGAGGTGTTGCCTCTGAGTCGTGGGTGAGGGGAAGGTCATCGCTGTCTTTAAAAGATTAAAAAAAAAGACTGAATAAATGAATAAATAAATAAATCGTGGATGCAAGTTTGACAAGAGTGTAGGCTGTAATCTAGTGCCAACCAATAAACACGCCAGTATTTCACACACGGCTGTTTGCTGCGTCGTCTCTCTTCTTCCCGGTGCCGTCACCCACGTAGGTGAACTGGGGCGTCGGGCAGTGAAGCGTCACTGGAGGAGGAAGCCCCGCGGTGGCTTCGCATGTCCGTGGTCTGGAGAAGGAAATTTGGGGGGGTGTCAGCAAGAGCCTGATGTTGAGACGGGCTCGTCGGTGCGGGGAGAGGAAACCCAGGGTGGATTTTAAGGCACCTATTTCACCAAGTCCTCCCCGAGCGCCCTTCGCGTG